>JASDQU010307578.1:39511-106005 GCA_032191745.1 Picea mariana
AATTATACCTCCTAGTCTCCTATATATACCAAGGAGACATTTTCATTTGGAATCATCTTGTACTTGAACATTTAAGTGGGGTAAAAGGAGGTTTCCCCCTTGAAGAGGCTTATTATCTGAAATTATCTCTTTTTCAAGACATTGAGTACTTTTTCTGAGGTTTATCTATGCTATATTGATATTTGGTTCTTAACACAACTTGTAAATAGGGGGTTGGAGCTATTATCACCATAAAAATTATACATGAAATACGAGTTTCATATTTAGTGGAGGACTAAAGTAGTGTAGAGACATGTAGTGATTTGGAAGACTAGGTCACATATGGCAGCATATGGACAAGTATAGCAGAGGTGCGAAAGGAAAGACCAGGCAGACCGTAGATTTTGAGGTGGCCTAGATCAACGAATGAGACCCATAGCAGGTGGTGAAATAGAACGAAGTTTAATTATGTGAAGGAGGGTTGGGGAAAACTATTGTGGTTTCATTCATGGATGCGTGGCACCCTCAGAAGCACATCTGGGTGAAAAGCGGTCTACCTAAAACCATTTTCTCCAACCCCTGATATCACGTGTTGAAAAATCATTCGATATGTGTCATTCCCACAGATTGCATATGAAAAGGGGAGAGTTAACGACTTATTCAGTCACATCAATACCATTTCTCAAGTACTTTACATCGTGCAACATCAGGTAAAATGCCTCCAGAAGGACAATCCAGAGGCTAATAGTTTTGAAGATGATAGTCGAGTGTGATAGGCTATAATTTGGAAAAGTATTTTCATCACAGTCTATTATTAAACACTCAAATGACAATCATCCTCAAAATTATAGATAAATTTATCCCATTTGATCAATCGACATTTCATTCAGAACGAAGTAATTAAAAAGACTAGGAAGACGAAAAACGTGTTTTCTGCAAAATTGGGAGACATGGACCAGGCTGATCAAACAACATCTAGTGAAACTGGATTTTTGACTAACATGGAAAATCCATCAATGAGTAAGAAAGAGAAGTCGATCACACAGATACTAGCAACCAAACTCCATACTGACCCTACGACAGAACCAGAATTAGAGGTTAGAATAAATCGCATCATCAGGGATTTAATCATCAACGGACATGTGGAGAAGTGCTACAAAGAAGCAGAAAGGGAGAAGTGGAGCAAGTGGTAGAAGACAGGAGTCAGAGCTGAGGTGGTCAAAAGAGTTGGGGAAAATCAACCAATATGGTTTAACACCCTGAAAGAAGAAATATCCAAGATGGAATAAGTTCTCAGGTTGAAATGAGCGTGATTCAGAAAATTTTGGACATATGGAGTTCAATGAAAAAGCCTCAGATATGTCATGCTTATTTATAACACTCCTTGTAAAGTAGGAGAATAGCTGTGATGTGTTACTCTTTTGTGTAACCGATCTCTATCTTTAGACTGTGGGGAAGTTGAGTTGTTTTGAATCCCACATGTAAATTTTCTATATATGTTATCCCTAGGATAAAAAGAAAGGGAGGAGGGGACCTGCCCTCGTTGCAGGTAGACTTTGTAAAATCATGGAGCTAAACTGAATATATGATGCATATTAAATTTTTGAACTGTTTATGAAAAGATTCTAATTGGCTGTGATATGAGTTATGTCTTCTTTCATAGTGTGTGTTTCCTATGTCTTTAAAATCCCATTTGCAATTTCATCTTTTAAATTGGAGAATTAAAAGTCTGGAATTCGTTTGATGATGCTCTAGACTTAGCAATTTAAATTCATGTGATTCTCTTCTCAACTATTTCAGAATTCATTTAATATGCTCTGAAGCAGTTATGGGTTTCCCTTTTTCTTCTTTTGCCATGCAAATTTCAATTTGAAAACTCAGACTCATTGCATCACTTATCCTTTCTCCTCTATATAGTTCTAATGACGTGCCACTACATTATTCATTTTTGACTCCATAGCCCAAATGTCATCCCCATTTCTTCAACAACTTTATAATATCCCCCAAAACAAAAAAAATCGTGCCAATGATTTCCAAAGAAATATCAAGTGACATGAGAGAGCCCTCTTTGAGTTGAGTAGGCTAGTGCCCAGCTCTAAAGTAGGTTGAAACAATTACCTCTGTCATTTGTCTATTCAGCCAGACAAAATTTACAGAGTGCTAACAAGAGCCTCCTTCCAATTTTAGTTGGAGAAATAGGAAGTTGGTGCTTCCAATGAATGTGCTCTTTGATAAATAAGAAAAGCATTCTATGTTTTTTTTCCCACATTGAGTTTCCACGTAAAATATGGTGTATTGTGTTTATGTGATGCTTATGCATTGAATTATGGTTTTGATGATATATTGAATGATAATGAGAAACTATTGAACATTATTGGAGGTTTTATATTGTGATTAAAATTACTAATTGTGCTCATACTGATTCACCCCTCTCTTAGTATTCCAACAAGATTTCCCCACTTTGTATGAAAAATGGTCTTTAATTGGTTTGGTTTTTCCATGAGAACCTATTTATATCTTGAAAAGTTGTCTAGTAAGGAAAACATTTGTGAGCCAGAGATGAGATGTAATATTTATCCATTGGGGGAACATGATAATTGACTTTGTTAGATGGTTGATTCAAATTCCTGAAGTATACACAAATCCTAATCTCCCTAGATTTATTCCACATAGGTACTAGATTAGATACCCTAGTTGAATGATTAGATACCCTAGTTGAATGCCAAACTTTGAAGATGATTCGAGCATCTAGTAGTTTTTTTATCTCCTTTTGAATAAGAGGATTTAGAGTGGGGTGGAATTTCCCAAGTTTTTTCTAAAAATGTTTGACGTCGTCTTTGATGGGGATGATATGTTGGATTATTCAGGTGTCGAAAGTTTTCAAATATTTGTAATTCCATGCAAAACTTCCTTGCATTTCTTAAAAATCTTAGTAAAGGTATAATTTTGATTTTCAGAACAACAAACACCCAACTTGATAAAATTGGGTTGCTTAGGAGTTCTTAGATTCACCAAAGAATGCATCATGATGGAGCTATGAGTCTTGGTATTTTTTTTTGTTTTGAATCTAGATTGCCAATCAAATAGATTTTCAAGAGTCAATACATTCTTTGGGATGTAGTTACCCTTGATATTATTTTCTTCATCACTATACTTCTGCAGATCTTGCTAATGTTCTTCATCATCCATCACTAAGTCTTGGAAAATATCAATAGTGGTGAGAAATATGATTATCTATGAGTCGTCATTGAATACTCTCCAATTCATGACATTATCATGTACAAAATGCTTGTAAAGGATTTCAATAGTAAATCCATTATTCAAAGGGGTAAATCTAAAAGCTTCATTATCCAAGGTGCCAACGGTCACAATCTGAGAACAAGGAATAGAAGTGATACTGAATGCATCAAAATAATTAATAATCTTCCAGACCTCTTCTTGATAGCCCTTACGGTGAAGAGACAAGAAATGTGTGGATTTCTTTACCTGTCTAAGAATAATTTTTGAATCACTAAAAACTTTTAGACATCGTACCTTGAGGTCAATATATTTTTTCAAACATTGAATCAAGGCTTTGTATTCTATAGTGTTATTGGTGCATTCAAATTCTAATCGACAAGATATCAAATTTTTTTGTTTCCATGGGTCAATCAAGAACCATCATACCCTAGATCCTCGTGATCTGGAGCTATAAAAAAACAACATCGAATGTTACTTCTTAAAGCTAAGTTAGAATGACTTGAAATAACTGATTCTACTATTATACAATGATTTTCATTAGTCCATGTGCAATGAATAAGTTCATACTGTTCATTTGATTGAAAGGGTGATGGATGCACTATGTAAAACCCATTGTTAGTTTCCAAAAAACAATTTCCCAAAACTGTATGTGAAAAACTAATGCATTCGTTTTTACCTTCGAGTTCTATCACGATGTGTTTCAGATGAGCTTCTCTATATAACCTTATCTAGTTTTTCTTGGATTTGTGTGGTAGCCATAGATGAGACCAATTAGTGGATAAGTAACATTGTAATTTTGTAGAATAGTCCCTTCTTAATAACAAACGATATGCTTCTGAGATGTCTATGACTATAATATTAATCACCCGGTGAACTATAGGATCTAAAGCTAATACAATCATGACATCTCTTATCTCACCCATGAATTTAAAGTCTGACTTGTATATCTGAATAATACTCATGGTTATTTTTATTGGTACAACATTTATCTTTTGGAATACAGAGTGAGGCATGACATTGGAAGAAACACTCGAATCCACCAAAAAATTATGCACATTGAAATTGAAAATTTTGAATGTAAGGAGGAAAGGTGGAGTCTGAGATCTAAAATGTGATCCTATGATTGTTGCATTTACAATGGATTTCACTCTTTCTTTTTTTTCTGTCTTAGTTTCAACAGTTTTAGAAGTGCTGCATATAAATGCTTATTTTCTGTTGATATGGTTGGGATTTAAATGTGTTAATGATCACATATCTGTGTTGTGGAAGAGAGAATATGTCAAAAAACAAGATATTTGATTTTTTTTTCTTCATGTCTTATATTAAAGTATAGTCCATTGAGTGCATGGTTGGGTTTCCATTAGCATTGGATGATTGGGAATTGCTTGGGGTAGTTTTTGTCTGAGAGGAAATGTTCTTTTTTTTGTGTGGTAGCAACAAGAGTAATATTTGCAGGAGAAGGAATATATTTATAAGGGAGAGAGGTATTTGATATAGTCCCTTTGCTTTGTAAGTTGTTAGATTTAGAAATGATCTTTGTAGTTTGGGTATCATGTAAATATATTTCCCCTACATTTTCATTGTCATAATCTGAAGACTAATCCCATAATAAAACAACATATTCCTTAATGTTATCCCCTTCGTTAGTGTTTTTTTTCATGGCTGCTTCTTGGGGCTGGTCACTAGTAGTATATTGTTGTTCCAAGAGTTGGTTGATAATGAAAGTCATAGAATTTATCCACTAAGGACAATTTTTCTCTAAGTGGTTAGTCTGGTGATACAAAAAAAAAATTTCATACCAAATTCATCAAGGTTAAGGGTAAGGTTCAAGGGTTCTAGTGGTTTGGGTTGATTATTTTGCTTCTTGTGGAAGGGTCGAAAATAGTTATGATGAGAACACCCTTCACCAACATTGTTTTTTAGGTATAATATCTCTTTAGATAGTTTTTTGACTAGTCTGAGCATGTTGTCCAAGTCATTCAGTTATTTCTCGGGTGGTTTTCTCAAAATAAAGGGATTCCTACAAGCTTCCTTATTGTCCTCCGTACCAAGGTTACTACCTAGAGTGAAATTTTTCTTCTCCACACTATTTTCCTCCTCATAAGTTTATGCTAATGTAGGCTTGCTAGCTCTTTTGACCAACATACCTATGGAGGGATGCAATGATGAGGTATAGTATTCTATAGTTAGTGTTTCAAGATGTATGGAATCAATAGGGAATTCATTTAGGATAGTTTTGAAACATTGATTAAAATCCTTACTTTCTTCTTCTTCTCCATTTTTACAATGATTATTTCTTTGAATAGAGTTGATAGAGTTTTCTCCTCTCAAAAATTATTAAGAAAGGATTTCTTGAATGTGTTGTAACACCCTGTTTCCCCCAGTCTATAAAAATAACTATACTGGCCAAGTATTGTGGCAAACTCATAAATGTGAATGTGTGATGTGAATGGACCTTGTGAAAAAGGTCGACAAATGTGAATAATATTATATATATATATATATATATATATATATATATATATATATATATATTGCAGGATTGCTGAGAGGGGATGTGTTGAAAAAGAGACCACGATGGCTGAAGAAAGGTGGTGGAAGGCACCTGGAAAGGTGGCATTAACTTCCATTGAGACGGATACCGTATTTGGACTTCACTGATCTAGAGAACCAAGAGCGGCTCACTGACCTGAATTAAATGACTCGCCAAGATTGGTAGGTAAAGGGATCCTCGTGAATAATGAGGGATGGGGGTGAACTACCCATCCATAGAGTCCTCAAAATTGACCACTTCGAGGAATATCGTGCCACAAGGAACCTCGCCGAAAAGGAGAAAAGGCAGGAAGAGTGTGTGATCAAGGGGCATACGTGAGGGAAGGAAGAAGGGGAACTCTGGAAAAATACAGAGTGAGTGATAGCAGAGAAGAAGGAGAGTAACCTTCATTCTCAGTCACTGACAAATAGAGACGCAGTCTCGCAGCATCGTGGGCTCAACTCGGGGGTGGCTATTGGTAAATCCGTTGGGAGTCGCTAAGCCTATGGTTGGGTGGAAACGAGCACCCCTCTCAGCAGTTGCAATCACACCTGGTGTTATTTCTGATAAGTGTTTTATATCCTGTATCTTAAAGTTTATATGATGATATGTATGTTCATAGTCTGTGTAATTTATGAATGGTTTGAGCATAAGACTGTCTGTGTGGTGTTTTGACCAGAAATGGTGGTTGCATGCTTATAATGGAAAGACCACGTATGGCTTATGTTTTACAAATTTCTATTTATATGCTTACCGATCTAAGTCAGACTTCAAGTCTTCTCTCATGAGATTGTTCCTGTGTTTTTCCTACTTGATGCCTTGGATAGATTTCCCCCCCGAAGGCATCCCTTTGAGACCACTCCCTTACCTTCGAGAAGACCTTCCAGTCTGGTCTTCAAAACCTGGTGTAAATTACCTGAGGACCCGAAGAAGGATGTTAGAGGTTAAGTCTCAAAACCTTGTATGAGGTAGAACGGTCCTCGTAGACCTCAACATTTTGGCATTTTGGCACCCGGAGTATCTAGGTGCGAGTTTTCTTGCACTCGAGAGTCAAGAAACCCCGACCCACGAAATCCTGAAATGGGAGCGTGTGGATAAGAATTGATTGACGGATGAGATCCTGTCGAAAGATCTGCGGTCATTCACGATCGTTAGATTGGAAGAAGAGACAAGGGCATTAAATGCCTAAACCCTTTTCCTTTATCTTTGTGAGTAGCGAAGAAATCAGGACCGTAGATCCCCAAGGTCCGTGGGAGTATCTGGACTGTTAGTTTTTCCATGTCCAGGGAGCAGTGGGAGAGTGCACAATGTGGAATAGATCTGAACTATCATATCTTAGTTAGAAAACTCGACAGCCGTTGGAGATATCAGGAGATGCATGAGGGTTAAGCCTCATGAACAAAGGAAAAAGTCCCGAAAGAGGAGTTGATATCGGGGCTTCGAACTTCAGGATTTTGGAAGTCTTGATAACGAGAGATCAGGACACTCCATGGTGGAGGTCCTGAAATAGATCTAGATCGTCCGATTAAGGTAGGCCATGTGTCGCAAGATCACCCATTTCAAGGATTCAGATGTCAAGAAACCAAAGAGGAAGGTGAGTATTTTGACCTCGCACTTAGCGAAGTCCCGAAACAATCGGGACTGTAGACCCCATGATCCATGGAAGTACCTGGACCGTCCATCTATAGAGTACACGTGGTTGCTGGTAAGCGCTTCGGCATTCTGGCACCCAGGAAACCAAAGGGAAAGAACCCTTGTCTTCGGGACCCGCGAAATCCTGATCACTGAAACCCCAAAATGGCGCAAGGTGTAAATAAGGTTAAGGAAAGACGAGACTTGATCGTGACCGTTGGACATCCCGAAAAGATCATGACCGTTGATCTTGGTTGAAGGTTGCTACCGTCGTTCAGAGGGACACGTGGTTGTCGGTCGACATTTCGGCATCTGGGAAACCAGAGGGCCAGAAAACCTTTCCCCCTCAAATCACGAAATCCTGATATCTGAAACCCTGATGTGCGCTATAGCGAAGAGGAGAAGTCCTAAAAGAATCTGGATTTTCTATCAAAGGAGACACGTGGTGAGCTTTCAGAGTTTTGGGAAAAGTCCCAAAATCTCGTGGACTGTTGGATCCATACTCTTAAGAGCCGTCGATCTCTTACACGAATTCCCATAACAAAATTTGGAGATTTGAATGAAAAGGAGTCTTGGAGTCATTGCATTTCGAACTCCCGAGTACTGATACCCTGAAAGGATCCATACCATTGGATCAGGGGAGGCTTACGGCCGTCGATCTCCCTTTGGAGGGAAACTTTTGAGACCTCAAAATTTTCAAGGATTTGAATGGGGAAAGGTAGAGGTCATACATCGCAATTCCCCGAATCACTAAAATCCGATAAGCACTTGGATGGCTTAAGCGCATGGACAAGAAACAGGGTCACATGGACAAGACCCCAAGTAGGAAACTTGCCACTCGCTAGCCCCGTCGGGGTTCTGTGTTTCACTGTTTCGAGCTTCGGGGTTTGCAGAGTCGAAAGACTCGACTTTCTTGTAGCATTGAGTCACGAAGTGCGAAAAGATGCCGTACTAGTTTAGCCCATAGTCGTGACCCACGATCACATGGAGGTGGGCATATGAGGAACTAGCTGACACTAGTCCCCCGTAAGTATCTCAGGGATTTTGATCCTCGAATAATCGATGAAAAATTTATTATGCCAGAGTGGGTATGTGACAAATTGGTATCAGAGCATGGTTACAACAATTGGCCTGCTTGGGCTCATGAACGAGTTGCGCAGAAGTTCCGTTCGGAACACTCTTAAAAAGAGTAAACCCCTGTCTTAACCTTCCTAATCAAAAGATGAAGTTAAGAATGAAAAACCCCTATTTTGTGTACATGTGAAAATATAAATTATGTACTGGTTATAAATAAATATAAATATTGACTAACAACCAACGTTTTTCCCTTTTGCACACAAGTGGAAGATCAACCGCAGGAAATTATCAACGCATAAGTATGGTGAATCACCATGAAGTGGGAGAGGGCTCCCACAATAGAGACAAAGATTCTGACGAAAGGAGGGTAGTAGGGACCCCTCCAGATATAAATGAGATTGTGAGGAGTCTCATGGTTGAATTACAAAGCTGTAAGGACAACAATGAAAGGATGATGAAAGAACAAGAAAAACAAATAGAAATTAACACAGTTTTACTGTAGAGTTTATTCGATCTACAAAGATAAATGCAACATGAACCTAAAAATCAGAAGCATGATCATATCAGTGGTCACACTGAGAGGAACACCTCGGAAAAGGTCCACCCCAGAGGTAAAGGACAAGCATTGGATGATTCCTCTGAGAAGGAAGCTGGCGATTCATAGGGCTCTTCTAGCAGCAGAACCAGTTCCTATTCCCGAAAGAAACAGAAGAAGAAAAATCCTTCCAAAGGTCGTAAGTTCAAAGAATTCAGAAAATCCAAACCACCCTCCTTCGATGGGAAATAAAGAAGGGAGAGGAAGCAGAGGCCTGGCTACTTGGACTAAAGAAGTAGTTCAGAGTCCATGACTTCTCAAAAAATATGAAGGCCCGAGTGGCCACCTTCAACTTAAATGGAAAGGCTTCTATTTGGTGGGAAGAACTTAAGAATGTAAAAGGGGTTCGCGAAGAGGACCTGTCCTAGGAACGGTTTGAGAAATACTTCCAAAAGAAGTATCTGTCAGAAAAATATTTTGACGAAAAGACTAAATATTTTTATGAAATCAAACTGGGACAACTCACTATAGAAGAATATGTTAACAAATTCCTTGATTTGTTGAGGCATGTACCCTGTATCAAGGCGGAAAAGGCAAAGGTGCAACGCTTCATCAGTGGAATACCTAAGGACTATCGAAACATAATTGAATTTGATGAGCCAAAGACTCTAGAAGGAACTATTCAAAAGGCGACCTATTGTCATGAACAGTTTGGGCATAGAGCATAACGTTGTGAAGGATGGAAACAGAAGAATAGTTCAAGATTTTAGAAAAGGGGAATTAAATCCCCAAGATTTAAGAACTATAAGAAGAATCCAAGAATGAGCTTCCCAGCCTGGAGTATGCACCAACAGAAATTTCCCTCCTTGAGCGGAAATAAAACTTCTGGACCCATATCAGTGAAGAATGATAACCCAAAGAGAGAACCTTTGAAATGCTGTGGTTGCAGGGAAGAACATATATTGAGAGACTGTCCACACCGACAACAGAATAGTCAGAGGATTTATAAAATCCATAAAACTACTACCGTCAATGATGTGGCCAGGAGTGTGCCACAAATTCATGCAACCTTGGATAATAACCAAGCCGACCACCAAGCTTCACTAGTGGAAATAGAAGGTATGATTTCCAACCATCTAGTGTCTGTTTTAATTGACCCTGGTTCAAATTTGAGTTATACAGCCCCTAAAGTTGTTGATAAGTGTAAACTACAACCACAAAAACATACCAAGCCATGGTTGGTACAGTTAGCCACTGACACCAAAAGAAGGTTAGCAGAGGTTATACCAGCCTGCCAATTGATGTTGGGTAAATTCCCCACCCAAACAACCCTTAACATATTACCCCTGGGATCGTATGATCTATTGATTGGTATGGACTGGATGGCCACCCATAAAGCTAGATTGGACTATTACCATAAAACCTTAGAATGTGTAACTAAGGAAGGAAAGAGGATAACGCTTCAAGGGATCCGAAAACCTGTCTCGGTGAGACAAATATCAACTCTACAAATGAGAAAGTATTGTCGAAAGGGATGTCCCCTGTATGCAATACAGGTGTTGAAAACAATCGAAGGTGACAAACCAAGCACTGACGATCACCCTATCCTAAGAGAATACAAAGATGTATTTCCGGAAGAGGTATCGGGTCTACCTTCGAGAAGGGACATAGACTTCTCGATAGAACTTGCACCAGGAGCGGTGTCAGCGTCTAGGATACCCTACCGGATGAGCACACCTGAGTTAGTTGAACTCAAGTTGCAATTAAAATAAATGATGGATAAGGGCTATATTCGGCCCAACGTGTCTCCATGGGTAGCACTAGTCCTGTTCGTGAAAAAGAAGGATGGTACCCTTAGACTGTGTATAGATTATAGGCAACTCAATAAGGTAACCATAAAGAACAAATACCCCTTGCCCAGGATCGATGACCTGTTCGATCAATTGGGGGGTGCATCTATTTTCTCAAAGATTGATTTGAGGTCGAGATACCATCAAGTCCGAATCAAGGGTGAAGACATCCATAAAACTGCCTTCCGAACGAGGTATGGTCACTATGAGTTTGTGGTGGTTCCATTTGGGTTGACCAATGCCCTTGCCACTTTTATGTGCTTGATGAACAATGTACTCAGCAAATTCCTAGACAAATTTGTGCTTGCTTTTATTGACGATATATTATTTTACTCCAAGAACAGAAAAGAGCATGAAGAGCATCTTAGACTTGTGCTGCAAGTGCTAAGAGAACATCAACTCTATGCCAAATTCAGCAAATGTGAATTCTTCCAGAAGAAAATACATTACTTAGGCCATGTTCTCTCCGAAGGAGTAGCAGTAGACCCTGACAAAATCAGGTCTATCATGGAATGGTCTACCCCAAAACATGTTTTGAACATCAGATCCTTTATGGGATTAGCAGGATACTATAGGAGATTTATAAAAGGATTCTCCAAGATTGGTTGTCCAATCACTGCCCTCCAGAAGAAGGGGACAAAATTCATGTGGACACAGAAATGTGAAGAAATATTTCAAACCCTGAAACATCTACTGACCCATGCATACGTGTTGAATATCGCCGATCCAGAAGCTGACTTCCTCGTGTGCACATATGCCTGTAAGGAAGGGATCGTAGGATTCCTTATGTAGGAAGGAAGTGTGATCTGCTATGAATCCCGAAAATTGAACGAGCATGAAGTCAACTATGTGACCCATGATCTAGAGCTGGCTGCCATAGTGCATGCCTTGAAAGTGTTGAGGCATTACCTCCTGGGAAGAAAATTTTTACTTATGACAGATCACTGTGGATTAAAATACCTATTTGATCAACCAAATATCAATGCGAGACAAGCTAGGTGGATGGCCCTTCTTAGCAAGTTTGATTTCGAAATCAAACACATTAAAGAAAAGGAAAATAGGGTGGTCGATTCCCTTAGCGGAAGTATGAAAACAATTCACTTGGCAGCGGTGAGCACTTGCAAGTCAGATGGCAAGGAAAGAATCAGAAATGCACAAGAAACAGATCCCTTCATCTAGACCGTGACCATGTACCTACAAAAAGAACCCGCTGGAGTAAAATATGAAGGCTACCAAATGACCGAAGGAGGTCTGCTCACTTACAAAAGTAGATTTTATATTCTAGATTGTGACAACTTGAAGAGGTTCATACTGGATGAACTACATAAAAGACCCTATTCTGGTCATCCAGGATACCAGAAAATGATCACGGCCACTAGGAGACAATTCTATTGGCCTGGAATGAAGAAATACATAGCCAAGTACTTGGCCAAATGCATAGAGTGCCAACAGGTTAAAGCAGAACACCGACACCCAACAGGATTATTACAACCTCTACAAATCCCAGAATGGAAATGGGAAACCATCTCCATGGATTTCATCATCGGATTACCAACATTTACCAAACATAATGATGCCATTATGGTAGTGGTGGATAAATTGAGCAAGTCTTCCCATTTCATCCTTGTCAAATCCACTTGCAAAGAAATCGTTATCGCCCAGGTATTCATGCAGGAGATATTCATACTACATGGTATGTTTAAAGAGATCGTGTCTGACAGAGACACGAAATTTACTTCTAACTTTTGGAAATCACTGATGGCTGGCTTAGAAACCAAATTGTTGTTTAGCACCGCCTATCACCTTCAAACCGACAAAAAAACAGAAAGAGTGAACCAAATACTTGAAGACATGCTAAGAATGCATGTAATGCATCAACCCAAGAAGTGGGAAGACTACCTGCCACTGGTAGAATTTGCCTACAACAACGGTTACCAAGCATCCTTAAAGATGAGTTCCTTCGAAGTCCTCTATGGTAGACCGTCTAGCACTCTAGTCAGCTGGAGTAATCCCGTAAACAGGATTTCTTTTGGACCCGACATGTTGAAATAAATGGAACAATAGGTGACTCAGATAAAACAAAACCTGAAGGTTACTCAGAATCGACAGAAAAGTTATGCCAACCAAAAGAGAACTCCAAGAGAGTTCAAGATGGGAGATCATGTATATCTCAGGGTTAGGCCCAGGAAGAGTTCCCTGAAAATGGGAGCTTGTGCCAGGTTATCACCTAGGTATTGTAGACCCTTTGAGGTCCTAGATAGAGTGGGACCTATAGCTTATAGGCTAGCACTTCCTCCCATAGTAAAAGAACATAATGTTTTCCATGTTCCATTATTAAAGAAATATGTACATGATGCTAATCATATAATTGATTGGTCTGTGATCTAGGTGGAATCGGAGGGAGAGTTTCTACCAAAACCTCAATGCATACTAGACAGAAAGGAAACCCCGCTCCAAAACCGAACCATTGCATAGGTCAAGGTGCAGTGGAAACATTTTGGCCCAGATGAGGCTACATGGGAAATGGAGGATGCCATGAAATGGGCATATCCAATTTTGTTTACACCTGTACATGCATGTCAAGTTGATAGATTAAACATCGAGGATGATGTTCCTTTAAGGGGGAGGGAATTGTAACACCCTGTTTCCCCTAGTCTGTAAAAATAACTATACTGTCCAAGTATTGTGGCAAACTCAGAAATGTGAATGTGTGATGTGAATAGACCTTGTGAAAAAGGTCGATGATTGTGAATAATATTATATATATATATATATGAGGGGATGTGCTGAAAAAGAGACCATGATGGCTGAAGAAAGGTGGTGGAAGGCACCTAGAAAGGTGGCATTAACTTCCACCGAGACCGATACCGTATTTGGACTTCACTAGCCCGGAGAACCAAGAGCGGCTCTCTGGACCAAATTAAATGACTCGCCATGATTGGTAGGTAAAGGGTTCCTCATGAGTAATGAGGGATGGGGGTGAACCGCCCATCCGTAGAGTCCTCAGATATAACCACCGTGAGGAAGATCGTGCCACACACAACCTCGCCGAAAAGGAGAAAAGGAAGGAAGAGTGTGCAATCAAGGGGCAGACGCGAGGGAAGGAAGAAGGGGAACTATGGAAAAATACAGAGTGAGTGATAGCAGAGAAGAAGGAGAGTAAACTTTGTTCTCGGTCACTGACAAACAGAGATGCAGTTTCGTAGCATTGTGGTCTTAGCTCAGGGGTGGCTAGTGGTAAATCCATTGGGAGTCACTGAGCCTACGGTTGGGTGGAAACGACCACCCCTCTCAGCAGTTGCAATCACACCTGGTGTTATTTCTGATAAGTGTTTTATATCTTGTATCTTGAAGTTTATATGCTGATATCTATGTTCATAGTCTGTGTAATTTATGAATGGTTTGAGCATAAGACTGTCTGTGTGGTGTTTTGACCAGAAATGGCGGTTGCATGCTTATAATGGAAAGTTCATGTATGGCTTATGTTTTACAAATTTCTATTTATATGCTTACGATCTAAGTTAGACTTCAAGTATTCTCTTAGGAGATTGTTCCTATGTTTGTCCTACCTGATTCCTTGGATAAATTTCCCCCCCTGAAGGCATCCCTTTGAGACCACTCCCTTACCTTCGAGAAGACCTTCTAGTCTGGTCTTCAAAACCTGGTGTAAATTACCCAAGGTCCCAAAGAAGGATGTTAAAGGTTAAGTCTCAAAACCTTGTATGAGGGAGAATAGTCCTCGTAGACCTCAACATTTCGGCGTTTCAACACCTGGAGTATCTAGGTGTGATTTCTATTGCACTCGCGAGTCCTGAAACCCCGATCCACGACATCCCAAAATGAGAGTGTGTGGATAAGAATCAATTGACAGACGAGATCCTATTGAAAGATCTGCGGTCATTCATGATCATTAGATTGGAAGAAGAAACAAGGGCGTTAAATGCCTAAACCCTTTTCCTTTATCTTCGTGAGTAGGGAAGAAATCGGGACCGTAGATCCCCAAGGTCCATGGGAGTATATGGACCGTTGGTTTTTCCACGTCCAGGGAGCAGCGGGAGAGTGCACAGTGCAGGACAGATCTGAACCATCAGATTTTAGTTAGAAAACCCGACAGCTTTTGGAGTTATCAGGAGATGCATGAGGGTTAAGACTTGTGAACAGAGGCGAAAGTCCCGAAAGAGGAGTTGATATCGGGGCTTCAGACTTTGGGATTTCAAAATTCCTGATAACGAGAGATCGGGACACTCCATGGTGGAGGTCCTGAAATAGATCTGGATCATCCAATTAAGGGAGGCCACGTGTCATGAGATCACCCATTTCGGGGATTTGAATGTTGAGAAACCAAAGAGGAAGGTGAGTATTTTGACCTCGCACTTGGCGAAGTCCCGAAACAATCGGGACCGTAGACCCCATGATCCATGGAAGTACCTGGACCATCCATCTATAGAGTACACGTGGCTACTGGTAAGCTCTTCGACGTTTTGACACTCGGGAAACCAAAGGGAAAGAACCCTTGTCTTCACGAGCTGCGAAATCTCGATCACCGAAACCCCGAAATGGCGCAAGGTGTAAATAAGGTTAAGGAAAGCTGGGACTTGATCGTGACCGTTGATCATCCCAAAAATATCACAACCGTTGATCTTGGCTGAAGGTTGTCACCGTCCTTCAGAGGGACACGTGGCTATCGGTCAACGTTTTGGCAACCGGGAAACCAGAGGGCCAGAAAACCTTTCCCCCTTAAATCATGAAATCTCAATACTCAAAACCACGATATGCACTGTAGTGGAGAGGAGAAGTCCCGAAAGAATCTGGACCGTTGGATCCATACTCTTAAGAGTCGTTGATCTCTTACACGAATTCCCATAACAGAATTTGGAGATTTGAATGACAAGGAGTATTGGAGTTGTTGCACTTCAAACTCCCAAGTACCGAGACCCTGAAAGGATCCATACCATTGGATAAGGGGAGGCTTACGACCATCGATCTCCCTTTGGAGGAAAACTTTCGAGACCTCAGAATTTTCAGGGATTTGAATGGGGAAAGATAGAGGTCATGCATCGCAATTCCCCGAATCATGAAAATCCAATAAGCACTTGGCTGGCTTAAGCGCATGGACACAAAATAGGGTCACATGGACAAGAACCCAACTGGGAAACTTGCCACTCGCTAGCCCATCGGGGTTCGAAATTTCACTATTTTGAGCTTCGGGGTTTACAGAGTCGAAAGACTCGACATTCTTGTAGCACTGAGTCATGAAGTGCGAAAAGACGTTGTACTAGTTCGACCCATAGTCATGATCCATGATCACATGGAGGTGGACACATGAGAAACTAGCTAACGCTAGGCCCCTGTAAGTATCTCGAGGATTTTGATCCTCGAGTAATTGACGAAAAATTTATTGTGCCAGAGTGGGTATGTGACATGTGTCCTAGATTCTTATGGATCCAGATGAAAGATTATAGTGCCACGTGGGATTCCTAATTTCAAAAGTGTAAGGGAATAACCTACATACAATGTATTTATGTTCAACATTCATAAGTCATACTGCTAGATAAAAGTCTTTGATATGATGTTCGAGAGAGCATGACTTGTCCATGTCAAATTTGGGTAATAAACTTTCTAGGCATTTGGGAAAGTCATGCATGAGTCTAGGTAGGTTTAAAGATCCTTGAGACATCCATGCATGAATATGATCTTGACTTCCATCCATGTTGGGGTTTCCTATAATATCTTCTTCAGATTCAAAGTTAGATTATGAGCCATAAGATGGAGGAGTGGAACCTGGAGGGGTAGGAGGGAATTGGTACAAGGGTTGGGGTATATTCTTCCAGGAAAATTGAACTAAATACTCAATAGAGTCAACAATAACGTTCATCCAGGTGGATATCGGTGGCCACCCATGTTTTCCAAATTCCAACTAGCTCATCTGGACAATTTTCAGTTCAACACATTTCTTTGTAATGGGGACATTTCTTTATAATTGTGGGTTATGCAATTACGAGGTTGTCCTGAATCCATATACAACATCCAGGTGGATATTGGTGGCCTCCCACCCATTCCAACTGGCTTATTTTGGAAGTTTTCATGTTAGTACATCTTTCTATACTTCCAGGGCCGTTTTGGGCCTCTAAACAATGTTTTCTTGGCTTGCCACAATCAAAATATATACATAGTTATATTTGGACGACATAATGTGTATTTCTTGAAAATACCTTTCCAATGGGCTATCACATGCCTAAAACAAATATTGTATGCAAAAGTTACGACCCCGAGAAGTTAATGTACTAACTTACCCCAACGGGGCCCACATGACTTTTGGAGCTTCATCTCCTAGAGTTAGGATTTTGGATGTATAGGGTTTTGGAATTCATTTTTATCATAAAAGGCCTTCATAGCCTCATTGTAATAATCTTCTTGCAAATGGGAATAACTGTCACATCTCTTCTTAGAGATAAAGCTGCCACCATTCCAGCGAGTCTTGTACTATGTATTTTTACTGTCTCTATACATTTATTTCATTAATAGAAATCATGTAGTGCTATTTTTCTCTGTTTATGGAAATTTTTTTGTGTATTTCATTGTAATATATCTTATTTCATTTTGTTCTGAAAATAATCCGGATCAGTGGCATTGAAAAAGGTTGTTCTTGATCATTTTTAGTGCATGTCCCTGACGAGGCCCAAGTATAACAAGTTGGGTCTCAAGCTTGTCTCTCTTGAGGAAAATCGCTCTCGCACACCCAAGAAACCCTATATAGAGGAAAAAAATAAACATGATGGATTAGAATATTCCATTAACCTATTTCTTGAGCAAGCTCTCACGTGACAAAGGGACAAAATGATGCATAATTTCACTCACATCCTTCAATGACTGTCGATAGCAACATGCACATTTTCATCAAGAAACCGCTTTGGAGGAACCTCTCCCTTAAAGGTACAAGTTAATTTTTATATTCCCATATTTGAAGGTCAGATAGATGTGGATGCCTTAGAAAAATGGTTGAATATTCTAGAAGGTTATTTCTCTCTTCACAATTTTTCTGAAAGGGAAAAGATCACCTTCGCACTCCTCAAGGCTCGCCCCCATGTCAAACATTGGTGGGAAACTTATTGAGAGAAAATTTCCATTGAGGAATCTGGAATATATGGGGCCAAGACCACTTGGTATTATTTTGTGGATGTGGTCAATGAACAATAATATCTTGTTGATAACTATGAATATCAGTACATGAGATGGACCACACTTTAGAAAGAGGAGAGCCAAATAGTGCCAGAATTCACAAATACTTTCCATACCTTGCGCACGGTGCTGGGTATTAAAGACTCAAAGTGGAATCTGGTTCTAAAATACCTTGGGTCTCTACATATGTATATCCAAACTGAAATGGATTTCCTAAATATCTCATCATTGGGAGCTACCTATCGATATGCTGTCAACTCTAGCAGAAATTTAGGCACTAGAACAAATGGGAGTTGGGGTATGAAAATATGCAACAACTAAAGCATGGTAAAAATGACCCTAAAGAACAACCTTCTGAAAATGAGTCTAAGACAGAGGAAAATAAGGGTAAAGGAAATACGAAGAATGAAACTTAGAAGTGGTGCGAATTCCACAAAATCCCCTGGCACAACACCAATGAATGTTGCTCGAAATAGTCATTGGTGGTTGAGTTCAAAGAAAAGGAGTCGAACCCTGATTCAGAATCTAATCTAGGAAATATTGAAGATAGACAGATCATTGACGCAGAACCCACTTCTACTATTATGATCACAACAATTCAACCATAAGAACCAGTATATCCTAAAGAGGGGGAGCACCTCTTCCATTCACAAATGTGGTTGAAGGGGACCCCATTGCATTTCATTGTAGATAGCGGAAGCCAGAAGAACCTCATCTCAATTGAGGTTTTCAAATAGTTGGGGTTTTCGACAACACCACACACACAACCATACAACATTAGGTGGCTTCACTAGGGACGAGATCTGTATTTTAGCCAATAGTGTAACCTATCTTATGGCATCCATCCCTTCAAGGATGAGGTAGTGTGTGATGCTTCCCCTCTTGATGTCTGTGATGTTGTTTTGTTCCAACCATATATATGGAAACATCATGTTTTTTATGAGTCTCGACCCCATAGTGTCATTATTACTCTGGAGGGTCAGCTCTATAGGAGACTTGAGGTAGTTTTGACTATTGTTCCACCAAAACAGTGCCACAAGGTAATCTCTCATACTGAAAAATTCATCCTCTTCATAGTCTATTCAAAGGATGCACATAAGGCCACTGCAACCATTGCATCCTCAACACTTTCTATCCAACATAAGCATATTGTAGAATTGTTTCTTCACCTATGATGGTGCCTACACAATGCCTCATCAATCCCAAAGACAATAGGTTGGTGGAACAGATTCAGCCTCACCAACAACAGGTTCGTGACAACCTTCCATAGACCAAGAAACACAACTTCTCCAACAAGGCACACAACTCACCAAGATTCAAATTAAAAAATTCTTTCCCCTCTTCCTCGAGCACTCAATGCAATGGATACCATTTCTTCCTAATGGGGGAGGATTGATCCAGGTGGATATCGGTGGCCACCCACCTGTTCCAAATTCCAACTAGCTCATCTGGACAATTTTCAGTTCAACACATTTCTCTGTAATGTGGACATTTCTTTGTAATTGTGGGTTATGCACTTACAAGACTATATTGAATCTCTACACAACATCCAGGTGGATATCGGTGGCTGCCCACCTATTCCAACTAGATTATTTTGGAAGTTTTCATGTTAGTACATCTTTCTGTACTTCTAGGGCCATTTTGGGGCTCTAAATAGTGTTTTCTTAGCTTGTCATAATCAAACTATATATAGAGTTTGATTTTGATGGCATAATGTGTAGTTCTTGAAAATACCTTTCTAATGGGCTATCACATGCCTAAAACAAATATCGCATGAAAAATTTATGACCCCAAGAAGTTAATGTGCTAACTTACCCCAACGGGGCCCACATGACTTTTGGCGCTTCATCTCCTAGGGTTCAGTTTTTGGATGTCTAGGGTTTTGGTATTCATGTTTATCATAAAAATCCTTTAGAGCCTCATTGTAATCATCTTCTTGTGAATGGGTGTAGCCATCACATCTCTTCTCAGAGATAAATATGCCACCATTCTAGAGAGTCTTGCACTCTATATTTTTACAGTCTCTGTACATTTATTTCATTAATAGAAATCATGTATTGTTGTATTTCTCTATTTCTAGAAATTTTTATGTGCATTTCATTGTAATATCTCTACTTTCATCTAGTTCCAAAAATAATCCGTATCAAACATTAGACTGGGTAACAAGTCAATGAGTAGCTCACCCCATGGGAAGCATAGATACAATAGGAAAATGACCAATCAACTTGGATAAGGAATAAGTTATTCGACGGGTTTCATTAACCTTAGTGTGTGGAACAAAAAATAAGGTTTGAAGAATTGTTTTAGAGATTCTGATGGATAGTCTCTCAAGAGAAGGAGAAGCATCTTCATGAGGGATTTCCATCTCTAGATTATCCTCTGGAGTTAGGAAAATACGAGGTTGTAGTTCAATATGAGTGTGATTAGAGGTTTGGCCACATGAGTATAGGGTATTTACTCTAGACATACAAGTTACGTGGGTGAAATTCCCTTCAACAAATAGGGGTACTGTCCAATATGTGGTCCCAATTAGAAGTCACACCATTTGGAATAGGATACCAATATGGATTCTAGCCCAACTGTCATTACTGGTAAGAGTGTGAGTGAATGGTTTATCAAATGAGGAAATGTAGATGTAAACTATGCTAATGCTAAAAAATAAAACTATTCTATCCTATCCTAGCTAGGAGAAGTAAAACTAATGGATGAGCAGATGATAATGTTAGCAATCCCTGTGAAAAAATTTTATTTAGATATATGTTAAAGTACAAAGTCTATTAACATAAGCATAAAAGCATAGTCTAAATGTTCTACTTTTTGGTTCTTTTCTGGGCATATTTTTTGTTCAAATTTACCTGAAATCTAGTCACAAATTATTGGAACTACATATTTGAGTGGTTGGCTCTGTATAATCTGAGTTCCTCATGGATTGTTTTAGGGTACTAAATCCATTTTTTCATTCATAAATGCAATTTAAACAACACAAAATGATGATTTCACCAAGATTTGTATCACCATATTTCATTGAAAAAGTTCAAAAGCCAGAACGTTTAGACAATGCCTAAGCATAAATATATCTGTAATAGGAAAATTCCTTTACATTAAATTATTCATGTATATCTATTCATCATCTTAGAACAATGATAAAAGAGAAAAAACAAATATTGTAAAAGGCATCCATTCATATAAGAAAAGTCTATTTATGAAAATAAAATCTTACAACATTTCAGAATAGCGATACATTCATTGGAAATAGTTCACAACATAATTTCTACAAGGAAACATACATTTCTCTCTATCAAAATGGTCTTGAGAGCTTATCACTATTATTTTCAAAAAAATAGTTCTCTAAAAATTATAGAGTTGAAGATCCCTTTCAAAATGGGTCCTCTTTGATTTATATAGATCAGATGGGTAATTGCTTCTCATGACTTTTGTTATAACCCTATATTTCATAGTATCACTTGGTGATTGAAATTTATTCCTCCAGTCACAGATCAACGATCCTCATCGCTTTTTGGACCCCCCCTGACCTTTCTTCCTTGAACGGTGGGGGGGGAGGGGTCCAAAAAGTGGTTTTCCCCTGTGTTGATCCCACCTAATGTGGTGCTTCCGTAACATTTTGGAACCCCCCCTCCTATTTCCGCTTACCACCTAACCCCCCCTCAAAAATCTACACAAACCACCACCCAATGCCACTCACCTCACTCTGCCACCGTAACCTTATTACTAACTACCATATGTCCCATCCTACATATCCGTTACCTAATTAAAACACTCCCTGTAACCGTTAACCGCCCATTAAAAACCCCACGCCATAACAAACACCTCCAACACACTGTAAAACCCCATTTCACCTCCTATAATGCCGTTTACTGATACAGACACCGTGGACATCGTGCTGAACTAAGATGTCAAGATAATTGCCAAGACCTCTTACAATCAATATGCATTTTTTCTCCAGGTAATCATAGTTTCGTCATTAATTTACCTTAATCTCTCTCAATTATGGCCCCCAAGGACAAATCTGCCGATACATTTGCGAACCCAATCCTTCCCCTTCCTGTCAACCTAGACCATATACCTCTAGCGGATAAAGACTATAAAATCAGAGAGACAAGGTGCGAATTCTACTTCTTTGAATTGCACTCATGGATAAAAGACATCTTTCTAGAACAGAGTGATGAAATTGGACTCCGGGAGTCTAATTTACCTTTGTATATGTTCCCACAAACTCACCATTTTCCTAAATTCACCCTCAAATGCCAAGCTCACTATTTTCCAGACCAAAGGGCCATTGTTTCCTCCTCTTGAAAAACTCTGTTCATAGTCACCTTTGAATCCATTGACCAGATGCTGCAAATCCCAAGAAATGACTTTGTTTTTCCATTCTCCATTCAAACCCTTAACGACCTATACCAGAAATCACTTTTCCCCAAAGAGCCTAGATATTTGAGATTTTTATACCAGAAGATGCCCAATTACCTAAAAATAATCCCCCTTATTCATGTTCCATATTCATTGTCAAAGCCAACCAAATTATTTCTATACTTTCTTATATGCTAGGTTATTACTCAGATGAATGGGTAGATGAGCATATCCTAGGTTTTCTATCCATTTTTTCCACAGAAGAAAGAATCTCAATTAAATTTAATTTCAAACAATTTCTAGATGATAACATTCTTGATCAGCTTTTCAGGTTTCCAACTGAAGGGATGTTAATATATTCCTTAGTTTTGGTTTACACATTCTTATTTTTTCAATCAGACAGGTTTCCCTGTGCACTTCAAAAATTAAACCAGGAAGGAAACCCACAATCAGTGACCTCATGGACCTCATTGGTGAAGAAAAATTCAATAGAATACAACTTCAAGGACTTAATAGACCAGTTCTTTCACCTAGTGGTTTGCATGTTGAACAACAAAACAGATCAAAGGATCAATGAAGAAATTCAGAGAATATTACACCTTTCTGATCTAGATAAGACAAGGGATTGGTACTTATACCAAAAGCACACAGAGATAAGAGTATATGGATGTGAGATACCTCCTTACAAATTTCCCAAATACCTCATTGTGAGGAATTTTTCACTAGAATACATAAGGAAGATGTTGAATTCAGATGACATTCACTTTGATGCAAAAAAGAAGAAGTACCAACTCAGGACCAAGACTCAAATTGGCCCTTTCAACTACAACAGGATAAGAAAAAGATAGCCTTTTGAAACAAATGAGGTTTACTCTAAGTTCCACTTGGGCATACGACCCATTTGGTGTCATCTTTGAACTCAGAGTCAAACAGAGAAGTACTGCTTATGCTCACACACATAAGCCAGAGGTGGAGATATATATGAACCAGACAGAGTGGCAGGAAAACACATTAATAGAAACAAAAGAACATCCTTCCCCTGTAACTGCTTCACATACCAACACACCACAAAATAAAGTAGATAAGAGATCAATAAAGGAGGTTTCTTCTTCAGTCACAGAGGTATCAATTGAGGACTTCCAAGTTTACAAAATGAGGTCCAATACTAATCATGCACCATATTTTCTCAAGGAAGGAGAAATTCAATCTACCATAGTCTTGGAGGGACCAAATTCTTCAACCTATTCAGATAGTCAATTTATAGTGTCTACATCATCACCATCATATCAAAGACACCTAGACACTACTCTAACAGCTGAATCAACTCATGGGAAAATAGAGTTAAATATTTTTGACAAGTATAAACAGATCAAGCAAAGAACTGAGCTCCTCAATAGCAGGACCTATGCTCAGTTCTGGAAGCAAACCTCCAATTCTCAACACAAACTGTTGTCAGCCTTTGACACAGAAAGATGAAGAATTCAAATGGCATTCTTACAAGCACATGTTCCCCATCCTAAAACAACTGCATACTATAAGAAGATTGCCTTTGAGTTTGATGTAAATGATTTCCATCCATTGAATCAGATGGATGTGCATAGGTAGATAAGAGAGATGATATTCTCTACCTTGAAAAATACCTCAATGACTGCTTCAAAGTTGCAGGTATCCCTAAACAATATTCAGTCCCAACTAAAGCTAGATAAAATCTCTTCTTTGGCCAAGAACAAAAAAATTAAATCATTAGAAGAACTGGTGCTAAAGATTGGGTATGACCCAAAAAAAGTCAAGGTAACATAGGAATTGTTAAAAAATAAGAATGTTGATATAACATCTCTGATAAAACAACTGAAGCTTCCAACTATAGAAGATTCACAAGCTAAAGAAGTGGCTAAGACTGAAGGCCACAAAGAATAAACGTTGAAGTTAATCATGGAAGAAAATGCACAAATAAGAGAAATGGAAGAATAAATGGATAAATTGATAAAGGAAAAGGAACATAACGTGCATATGGCCATGATCCCACTGGTGATAGTCCCTCTGACATGAATCAAAACAACAAAATCATCGAGATCAGCATAAATTCCATCAACAATCCATGTACAAGTTTCAGATGCATATTACAAACTTGTAAATCCATGGACGACATGTCAATCTAAGAGGAAGAAATCAAAGAACTGCAGGAAGAATTAAATAACTTGCAGGAGTTGAAGTCAATGTTCCAAGCCAGTTACCAGGCAGAGTTGCATAAGTCTCAAAGGCTTAGTCAACATTTACAACAATTAGAGAAAGAAACTGCCATGGAAAAAACCTTATCCCAAGCTATGGAAAATATTTGGGTAGATATCAGCAAGTCAATGTCAGGAATATGGCCATCCATACATATAATATTTGAACATAATGAGTTAGTACATAAATCCAGAGGATAAATTGAGATCATCAAGGAAGAGTTAGGAGAAATACCCATAGAGGCCACTGAACTTATCAGATTTCTAAACTCCAAAAACAAGTTGAGTTAGAAGAAATAGAAATTAAAGACAAAACATAGACCATCCTTGAGATCAAAAAAGTCCTGACTAAGAAAGGATTGATGCTGCAGCTAGAAGAAAAATATCAAGTGATGAACATAGGTGTGCATAGGTTTTTCAGTAAGTTTGAAGCACTACACAAGAAAGGGCTTCCTGGATTGTTAGTACTTAATGACAAATTGATCACCATGTATGATTACAAACATAAAATGAGTGCAATGGCAAAGGACAGTTTAAAGTTTGCAGTGATACATGGAAGCATTACTGGTAAAGCTTTCTTGGAGACACTACAATTAGAATTGATTATTCAGATTTAGATTAATCATATCTTCATCACTAAGCCTACCTTTTCCAAGTATACAAAAATGGATGAAATATACAGGAAATTACTCAATATTTCCATCCCATGTAAAAAGAGGTGGGAAGATCTATGCACACTACTTGAGTAGAGAGAATTTTGGTGTTCTAGTCAACATGGAGCATCCAACCAATGTCAAAGAGATGAGTCACCAACCACTTCCACAAAATCATCACAAAAGATCCAAGAAATCAACAAAACTCTATATTTTGTATTTTAGATATCTAGTTAGTTAGATATTCCTCCATAATATACTGGTCATTTATGACAGGATCTAATATAAATTAGTTTTATAAATAGTTCTCTCTTCGAAGCATTCAGGGTTTATTTTTGCACCCAGGAACTATTGTGTAATTTCTCAAAGGATCAACCAGTAATAAAAGAGGCTTATTCACAAGATTCTTGTGTCAGATAGTTGGTGATGTGCTACCTTGTTTGTCAAATGTCTTTTCTTTCTCTATGATCATTGCTTGTTTTTATAAATTATAATCATTAAAAGAAAGTCTAAAGAACAAAATTTATTTCATTATACTCTGTAACTGGTTTTTTAATGATCTTCATGTTGTTCATCTGAAACTGAGTGAAGGAATTCTTAATTGCTCCTCTATTTAGTGGAATTTCTCCTCTTTTCCCTCTTTTTCATTTTTACTCAAATATATCCAACAGTCTTAGTACCCTTCCCCATGGAGACAAACTCATAAAAACATGAAACCAATCTTCATCTTTAAATACAGACCCCATAGCCCTATGGAAAATTAAGCATTCTTTCAGCCAATTATTACAACCAAACAAACAAAAATCAAACTGTCATAGCTAGCCTAATATTTTAAAACTGAAACAAATCTAAATCCAACAGAAAGATTTCTCTCTGAAGCTGGCAGGGCTAGATCCCAGCTTCAAAAGTGGTTTGGTAGTTACCTCTATCTTTTCTTATACAACCTCTAGAAATTACAGAGTGATAACATAGTGGCAACCATACTAGGGAACCTAAACAAATTTCCCAACTTTATGAATTCTCTTCCCTAATTAACAAAACTTTGTTTCTGGACAATCAAAGATCTAAATTTCAAGAGATAAATATTCAGATGTTGTAAAAATTTGTAAATATTTAATTAGGTTTTAAAGGTTTAAGTTCTGGCTCCAAAAATAATTCATACCAGATCTCACCTTGATCTAGAACCTGTAAAACTAGTAGATAATCCTGAAAAATTGATCATAAAAATAAGTTCAACAGAAAGTCATGGGAGTAGTAGTCCTCCCCCTAGGGAAACCTCTCTTCCAGAAAAGTTTTTCATGATCCAAGACATCCAGTTTGATCTACCATTTGAGCACATCCTTTTCAGAACCAAATCTGATAGCTTTGCGGATGACACAGTTTTAGATCAAGATATCCTCCAACCTAGTATGCTTGAAAGACACTCTCCTGGATCATATCTTGATCAAAAAATCCTACAAAACTTTGAGAAGTTACAATATTTAGCATCAGACTTTGATCAAGATTTACACTAATACTACATTCAACAATCTATTGAACTTTCTGCCCTGACTATCTCTGCATATTCTATCAATCCTCAATTAACTCATCCTATATCTTCTAGCCCTACTTCTTCCAAATCTTCCACCACTTCTCCAACAATTTTACACTTTACCAACCATCCTGTCACAGGATTTCCTACTATCCATCCTCATCCACCAATCATGGTATAAAGATATGCTCCCCTTGTCTTGGCTGATCCCTTTCACAATATGCCCCAAGATTATCAAACTAGGATTCCTTAGTTTGATGACACTGGAAATACGACTGCACAACAACATGTTGATGAGATGAATGGCTTCTTTGACATGTAAGAAGTAGATGAGGAATATTTCAAAATGAGGTTGTTTTTCCAAAGATTAAATGGAGAAGTTAGGAAATGGTTTAAATCCCTACCAGTTTCTATCCTTAATGACATCACTGCCTTTCACCAATATTTTCTCAATAGATGGGAAGTCAAGAAAAATCTACTTCAAATATTATCTGAATATGAAAGTATTAAAAGAAACCAAGGGGAAAGTGTACAAGATTATTGTACTAGATTTAACAATATTCATAATGCAATTCCAACAAACATTAAACCTCCTCAAGGCTTAGCTTTGATCAAATTCCCTGATGGTTTTGATGTTGACATGTCTTATCAATTGAGAGAGAGAAACCATGGAACATTGGAAGAGATGAAAAGATGTGTTGTGAGTGTAGAGGAAAATTTGTTAGCTAAGAGAGATAGACAAAGAATAAAGAGGAGAGTAACTATCAAGGAAGAACCATCTACCTCTTATGTTGATGCTAAAATAGACTTAGTAAGAAATATGGAAAGGATGATGGAAAGATTAGATATCACTGATAGTAATCCACCTAGAGAAAATCAACCTGGTCCCCAAATCAAAAATCCTATTTTTAGGAGAAATCCACCCCAAATCAGACAAAGAGAACCTAGAGAACAAAAAGAACCTAGAGAACAAAGAGAACAAAGAGGCCAAGATCAACAGATTATACCTCCTTTCCAAGAAAATTATGCTGATGAAGGGGAAGAAAAAAATGAGGGACTTGATGATCACATTTGTTGGCCCTTGGTCATGAAGTAAGAGAGAAAGCAAGGGAAAAGGGAAGGAAAAGATGAAGTGTGAACTGCATGGAAGACACATTGACTGATATTGGGTCAAAGTGGTCAAAGAAGTAGTAAAGAAGGAGCGAAGTAAGGAAAGATGAGCTATTGGAAAAGAATATCGAGGAGAACAGATCAACAAGCAAGATGGATTGTCAACAACTCAACAAGAAGAAAAATCCACCAATAGATGCTTTGGATCATTTCACGGAAAAGATGGAAAGACAGGCGGGCGAAGCCCGAAAAACGTGGGTCAAGTTGACCTAGGTTTTTAGACACCTAGGTTTCAACCTAAGGATGTCCGAGAGCTATTGTAACGTATAAATAAGACCCTAAATGAGAGAAGAGGGGTTCACTATTGTTGTGGGAATGAGTGTTGTCATTGTGGATTGAGAGAGGGAGACTATTGTTGTAAGAGAGAGAAGTGTTGTGTGTGAGAGCCTTATGGTATTGTAAGGTCTTCAGCTGGGTTTGAAGATCAACCCTGCAGTTGGGTGTGCAAGGAAGGGAGAGGACAAGATAAAGAGAGAAAGATATGCAAGCCAAGAGAGAATATATAACTGTATGTTTTAATATAATATCAAGAAACATAGTTCTGTGGACGTAGCCCTAGGGAGAGGGTGAACCATGTATGTCTTGTTGTTTTGTGTGATTGATGTTGTGTTCTTTTACCTTCTGTTACTCTATTGAATCATTATTGTGTTAGATATGATATATAACTGTGTGAAGTAGGTTAATGCTTGGTAAGAATAACTAGGGTGTTGTGTGTTGTTCTTTTGGATCCACTTGTGTTTCCTCTAGTTGTAGACACTTGTGTCCCGCAACCCCCTATCGCTACTTCGAGTGAGACTGCATCTGTTTCACAGGTGTTTCTAAAAGGGAGAGTAGTTAGGGCTTGCTGGTGTGCTGTTGAAGTGTTGAACCCTGGGTCTTCCCCTGTGTGCCAACAAATGGTTTTGTTGTCAGGACCTGAAACTGTGATTGCTAGGAAGTGAAGAAAAAAAATCTCTGTGCGTAGATCTGTTGTTATAGTGCGCAATATCCTACGTGACTTGTAAAGCTTGTGCTAAGAAAATAAGGGAATCATATATGAATAAAATATGTAAGATCTTAAAGCTTTGTTCTCTGATAAAGGTAATATAAGTGAAAAGTTTTGTTTCAAAAGAATGGATGTAGGTATGTTTGATAGATTTTGTCCTAGTCTGAAAACTAGGGCACAACTAGAAGAAAGAAGATGTGAAATGAATAGGTCTGATAGAAATAGTGAAAGATATGTTATTCCTATGCATAGAAATAATTTTTGGACTAACAAATGATGCGGGACCCTAGAAAGAGTTTTTTGCAGGTTCATCACTGTGATCACAGTGCGCAGTACCGGAAAGGTTGGGGATCATTTAAGAGAAAGAGAGGATTGACCCTTTGCTATAGTTGCAGAAAATCGGGACATCTTGCAAAGGAATGCCCTAGTATAAATCCTATTTGTCTTTGTTGTAAATTTGTTGATCATGAAGTGTTGGATTTCCTTAGAATGATTGCTAAAGTTGAACCAATGAACCTAAGACAAAAAAAACCATGAGACTAAGACCATGCTAGACCACCAGAAAGAATTAGAGACTATACTATTACAGTTGAAAGAAACATTGAATGATCATAGAGATACCAGTTTATCAGATATTTTAAAAGAGAAAGATTGCATAGAAACAAGAATAGGAGACTTCGACATAGAATATGTTCTGGATGAGGAAACACAGGTGAATATTATGACAGAAAGAACTTGGGAAATTTTGGGGAAACCTGCTATGGTTCCTTCATTGGGAGGAATAGGAATCTTTAAAGGAAAGTTGATAACCCTATGTGGAAGACTTACCTAGATACCTATGATTGCTCATGGAGCATCGACGGAAGAAGAATTTGAGGTCGTCAAGTTTGTTGAGAACAACGCCCCATTTTCTCTTTTGCTAGGAAGGACTTGTATTGATAAAGATCAGATACGGAGGAAACATGAGAAGGAATCTCTAGAACAAAAAATGCAAGAATTAAGAGATTTCATGGCTATAATAATAACACACTTAATAGAAGAACAAGAGGACAAGTCGAAGATACTAAGGGCCAGAGACCTAGCTATCGAGGTTGAAAGAATGAAAGAAGGCTTGAAAAACTTGTCCATGTAGGAGAGTAGAGCACCTACTCCAGAAAGTGAAGAAGAATTACCCTCGAACCCTATGAAATATCCTCAATAATGCAGAGTTACTATGATAAGAGAAGATAAGAATCAAAATGGAAATATGAACCCAATAACTCACATCACAGGAAAAAAGGCCAAAAAGCTCAGCAAGAAGAAAGCTAAGTTAGAAAAATTGCAGGAGGTTCTAGAAACGACTCCACAGAAAGAGGGATTACAGAATTGGAACCTCGTCGGAATATCAGAACAATGCGGATTGGCACTTCGCCACAATGGAGCAATATGACTGTTGGAGGTGTCACCGTTAGAAAAATGCTCCAGAACAGCTAGAAACATATTTATTTCCAGAGTCATCGCCATTGGATCATTGGGACCACACCATAACAGATGGAATCACATTGATTAAGCCATTCCTACCCATTGAAGGGATTTGTTATGATGTTAGCTATTTAACCCGCTGAATTTCTTAATGGGAACACTTTTGCGAATTGAGATTACTCGAGCCAGTGCTTATGGAAACTTTGCCACCCATATTCTTACCGTGAGAGTTTGTTCGCCAACCTGAAATATTTGTTTACGAGCATGTATTTCAGGTGAGCACAGTCCAGTGGAAAATTTAGTGGAAGAAATTATGATAGATTTAATGGAAGAGAAGGTCATGTCTGCAGGTGCTGAAGCTTCATCAATGAGAGGATTGCAAGCCTCTCCATCGACTGCACATTGATCTGGACCTTTTGGAACTGCAACAGAGAAATGAACCAAGCATCGTGATGACTTGGCGAACACGAAGCTCATCCCATCAATTCTTCCCGACTATATCCTACTTATGGCTGGCGCGGTTAGTCGTGACAGTGTACTGAGGGACTTTGACTACACATTGATCATTGAGTACCTCCCGAAGGGGATATAGGCAGTTGGACCACAGTTGGGATATATTTTGACATTGAAGATCAATAACTTCAATTTGGGAGATCGCAAGAACTATGGGATGCTCGCCCTACAAAATTATTTGACCAAGACAATGGGGAAGAAGTCAAAGATAATCCCCTAGCCATGGACCATGGACATTGCGATGTCCACCATTCTTAACGTGATGAAGATACCAAACTTCGGAAGACATCAAGAGGTTAACGCGTGCGTTAATATCCTGCTATCGTGCTTCCATGGTGGTTACCTATGGTTGGATAGGCGCATGTGGTGCTTCCATAACATTTTGGAACCCCCCATCCTATTTTTTCTTACCACCTAACCCCCCCTCCAAAATCTATGAAAACCACCACCCAATACCACTCACCTCACTCTGCCATCGTAACCCTAATACTAACCACCATATGTCCCATCCTACATATCCGTTACCCAATTAAAACACTCCCCGTAACCATTAACCGCCCATTAAAAACCCCATGCCATAAAAAACATCTCCAACGCACTGTAAAGCCCTGTTTCACCTCGTATAACACCCTTTACTGATACAGACACCGTGGACATTGTGTTGAACTAAGATGTCAAGATAACCGCCAAGACCTCTTACAATCAATATGCATTTTTTCTCCAGGTAATCACAATTATGTCATTAATTTACCTTAATCTCTATCAATTATGGCCCCCAAGGCCAAATATGCCAATACATCTGAGAACTCGATCCTTCCCCCTCCTGTCGACCTAGACCATATACCTCTGGTGGATAAAGACTATAAAATCAGGGAGACAAGGTGCCGATTCTACTTCTTTGAATTGCACTCATGGATAAAAGACATCTTTCTAGAACAGAGTGATGAAATTGGACTCCGGGAGTCTAATTTACCTTTGCATATGTTCCCCCAAACTCACCATTTTCCTAAATTCGCCCTCAAATGCCAAGCTCACTATTTTCCCAACCAAAGGGCCATTGTTTCCTCCTCTTGCAAAACCCTGTTCACAACCACCTCTGAATCCATTGACCAGATGCTGCAAATCCCAAGAAATGACTTTGTTATTTCATTCTCCATTGAAGCCCTTAATGACCTATACCAGAAACTCATTTTTCCCCAAAGAGCCTAGATATTTGAGATTTTTCTACCAGAAGATGCCCAATTACCCGAAAATAATCCCCCTTATTCATGTTCCATATTCATTGTCAAAGCCAATCAAATTATTTCTATGCTTTCTTATCTGCTAGGTTATTACTCAGATGAATGGGTAGATGAGAATATCCTAGGTTTTCTCAATTAAATTTAATTTCAAATAGTTTCTAGATGATAACATTCTTGATCAGCTTTTTAGGTTTCCAACTGAAGGAATGTTAATATATTCCTTAGTTCTGGTTTACACATTCTTATTTTTTCAATCAGACAGGTTTCCTTGTGCACTTCAAAAATTAAACCAGGAAGGAAACCCACAATCAGTGACCTCATGGACCTCATTGGTGAAGAAAAATTCAATGGAATACAACTTCAAGGACTTAATAGACCAGTTCTCTCACCCAGTGGTTTTCATGTTGAACAACAACACAGATCAAAGGATCAATGAAGAAATTCAGAGAATATTGCACCTTTCTGATCTAGCTAAGACAAGGGATTGGTAATTATACCAAAAACATAGAGATAAGAGTATATGGATGTGAGATACCTCCTTACAGATTTCCCAAATACCTCCTTGTGAGGAATTTTTCACTAGAATACATAAGGAATATGTTGAATTCAGATGACATTCACTTTGATGCAACAAAGAAGAAGTACCAACTCAGGATCAAGACTCAAATTGGCCCTTTCAACTGCAACAGGATAAGAAGAAGATAACCTTTTGAAACAAATGAGGTTTACTCTAAGTTCCACTTGGGAATATGACCCATTTGGTGTCATATTTAAACTCAGAGTCAAACAGAGAAGTACTGCTTATGCTCACACACATAAGCCAGAGGTGGAGATATATATGAACTAGACAGAGTGGCAGGAAAACACATTAATAGAAATAAAAGAACATCCTTCCCCTGTAACTGCTTCACATACCAACACGCCACAAAATAAAGTAGATAAGAGATCAATAAAGGAGGTTTCTCCTTCAGTCACAGATGTATCAACCGAGGACTTCCAAGTTTACAAAATGAGGTCCAATACTAGTCATGCACCATATTTTCTCACGGAAGGAGAAATGCAATCTACCATAGTCTTGGAGGGACCAAATTCTTCAACCTATTCAGACAGTCAATTTATAGTGTCTACATCATCACCATCATATCAAAGACACCTAGACACTACTCTAACAGCTGAATCAACTCATGGGAAAATAGAGTCAAATATTTTCAACAAGTATAAATAGATCAAGCAAAGAACTGAGCTCCTCAATAGCAGGACCTATGCTTAGTTCTGGAAGCAAACCTCCACTTCTCAACACAAACTGTTGTCAGCCTTTGACACAGAAAGAGGAAGAATGCAAATGGCATTCTTACAAGCACACGTTCCCCATCCTAAAACAACTGCAGACTATAAGAAGATTGCCTTTGAGTTTGATGTAAATGATGTCCGTCCATTAGACCAGATGGATGTGCATAGGTAGACAGGAGATATGATATTCTCTACCTTGAAAAATACCTCAATGACTGCTTCAAAGTTGCAGGTATCCCTAAACAATATTTAGTCCCAACTAAAGCTAGATAAAATCTCTTCTTTGGCCAAGGACAAAAAAATTAAATCATTAGAAGAACTGGTGCCAAAGATTGGGTATGACCCAAAAAATGTCAAGGTAACATAGGAATTGTTAAAAAATAAGAATTTTGATATAACATCTTTGATAAAACAACTGAAGCTTCCAACTACAGAAGATTCACAAGCCAAAGAAGTGGCTGAGACTGAAGGCCACAAAGAATAAATGTTGAAGCTAATCATGGAATAAAATGCACAAATAAGAGAAATGGAAGAATAAATGGATAAATTGATAAAGGAAAAGGAACAGAACGTGCATATGGCCATGATCCCACTGGTGACAGTCCCTCTAACATGAATCAGAACAACAAAATCATCCAGATCAACATAAATTCCATCAACAATCCATGTACAAGTTTCAGATGCATATTACAAACTTGTAAATCCATGGACGACATGTCAATCCAAGGGGAAGAAATCAAAGAACTGGAGCAAGAATTAAATAACTTGCAGGAGTTGAAGTCAATGTTCCAGGATAGTCACCAGGCAGAGTTGCATAAGTCTCAAAGGCTTAGTCAATAGTTACAACAATTAGAGAAAGAAACTGCCATGGAAAAAACCTTATCCCAAGCTATGGAAAATATTTGGGTAGATATCAGCAAGTCAATGTCAGGAATATGGCCATCCATACATATAATATTTGAACAGAATGAGTTAGTACAGAAAGCCAGAGGATAAATTGAGATCATCAAGGAAGAGTTAGGAGAAATACCCATAGAGGCCACTGAACTTATCAGATTTCTAAACTCCAAAAACAAGATGAGTTATAAGAAATAGAAATTAAAGACAAAACATAGACCATCCTTGAGATCAAGAAGGTCCTGACTAAGAAAGGATTGATGTTACAGCTAGAAGAAAAATATCAAGTGATGAACATAGGTGTGCATAGGTTTTTCAGTAAGTTTGAAGTGCTACACAAGAAAGGGCTTCCTGGATTGTTAGTACTTAATGACAAATTGATCACCGTGTCTGATTACAAACATAAAATGAGTGCAATGGCAAAGGACAGTTTAAAGTTTGCAGTGATACATGGAATCATTACTGGTAAAGCTTTCTTGGAGACACTACAATTAAACTTTATTATTCAGAATTAGATTAATCATATCTTCATCACTAAGCCTACTTTTTCCAAGTATACAAAAATGGATGAAATATACAGGAGATTACTCAATATTTCCATCCCATGTAAAAAGAGGTGGGAAGATCTACGAGCACTACTTGAGTAGAGAGAATTTTGGTGTTCTAGTCAACATGGAGCATCCAACCAATGTCAAAGAGATGAGTCACCAACCACTTCCACAAAATCATCACAAAGGATCCGAGAAAATCAACAAAACCCTATATTTTGTATTTTAGATATTTAGTTAGTTAGATATTCCTCCATAATATCCTGGTCATTTATGACAGGATCTAATATAAATTAGTTTTATAAATACTTCTATCTTCGAAGCATTCGAGGTTTATTTTTGCACCCAGAAGCTATTGTGTAATTTCTCAAAGGATCAACCAGTAATAAAAGAGGCTTATTCACAAGATTCTTGTGTCAGATAGTTGGTGATGTGTTATCCTTGTTTGTCAAATGTCTTTTCTTTCTCTATGATCATTGCTTGTTTTTCTAAATTATAATCATTAAAAGAAAGTCTAAAGAACAAAATTTATTTCATTATACTCTGTATCTGGTTTTTTAATGATCTTCATGTTGTTCATCTGAAACTGAGTGAAGGAATTCTTAATTGCTCCTCTATTTAGTGGACTTTCTCCTCTTTTCCCTCTTTTTCATTCCATTTCACTCAAATATATCCTACAGTCTTAGTACCCTTCCCCATGGAGACAAACTCATAAAAACATGAAACCAATCCTCATCTTTAAATACCGACCCCATAGCCCAATGGAAAATTAAGCATTCTTTCAGCCAATTATTTCAATCAAACAAACAAAACTCAAACTGTCATAACTAGCCTAATATTTTAAAACTGAAACAAATCTAAATCCAACAGAAATATTTCTCTCTGAAGCTGGCAGGGCTAGATCCCAGCTTCAAAAGTGGTTTGGTAGTTATCTCTATCTTTTCTTCTACAACCTCTAGAAATTACAGAGTGATAACATGGTGGCGACCATACTAGGGAACCTAAACAAATTTTCCAACTTTATGAATTGTCTTCCCTAATTAAGAAAACTTTGTTTCTGGACAATCAAAGATCTAAGTTTCAAGAGATAAATATTCAGATGTTGTAAAAATTTGTAAATATTTAATTAGGTTTTAAAGGTTTAAGTTCTGGCTCCAAAAATAATTCATACCAGATCTCACCTTGATCCAGAACCTGTAAAACTAGTAGATAATCCTGAAAAATTGATCATAAAAATAAGTTCAACAGAAAGTCATGGGATTATTAGTCCTCCCCCTAGGGAAACCTCTCTTCCAGAAAAGTTTTTCATGATCCAAGACATCCAGTTTGATCTACCATTTGAGCATATCCTTTTCAGAACCAAATCTAATAGCTTTGTGGATGACATAGTTTTAGATCAAGATATCCTCCAACCTAGTATGCTTGAAAGACACTCTCCTGGATCATATCTTGATCAACAAATCCTACAAAACTTTGAGAAGTTACAATATCTAGCATCAGACTTTGATCAAGATTTACACTAATACTACATTCAACAATCTATTAAACTTTCTGCCTTGACTATCTCTGCATATTCTATCAATCCTCAATTAACTCATCCTATATCTTCTAGCCCTACTTCTTCCAAATCTTCCACCACTTCTCCAACAATTTTACACTTTACTAACCATCCTATCACATGAGTTCCTACTATCCATCCTCCTCCACCAATCATGGTATCAAGATATGCTCCCCTTGTCTTGGCTGATCCCTTTCACAATATGCCCCAATATTATCAAACTAGGATTCCTTAGTTTGATGACACTAGAAATACGACTGCATAGCAACATGTTGACGAGATGAATGACTTCTTTGACATGCAAGAAGTAGACGAGGAATCTTTCAAAATGAGGTTGTTTTCCCAAATCTTAAATGGAGAAGTTAGGAAATGGTTTAAATCCCTACCAGTTGCTATCCTTAATGACATTACTGCCTTTCACCAATATTTTCTCAATAGATGGGAAGTCAAGAAAAATCTACTTCAAATATTATCTGAATATGAAAGTATTAAAAGAAACCAAGGGGAAAGTGTACAATATTATTGTACTAGATTTAACAATATTCGTAATGCAATTCCAACAAACATTAAACCTCCTCAAGGCTTAGCTTTGATCAAATTCCCTGATGGTTTTGATGTTGACATGTCTTATCAATTGAGAGAGAGAAACCATGCAACATTGGAAGAGATGAAAAGATGTGTTGTGAGTGTAGAGGAAAATTTGTTAGCTAAGAGAGATAGACAAAGAACAAAGAGGAGAGTAACTATCAAGGAAGAACAATCTACCTCTTATGTTGATGCTAAAATAGACTTAGTAAGAAATACGGAAAGGATGATGGAAAGATTAGATATCACTGATAGTAATCCACCTAGAGAAAATAAACCTGGTCCCCAAATCAAAAATCCTATTTTTAGGAGAAATCCACCCCAAATAAGATAAAGAGAACCTAGAGAACAAAGAGAACAAGAGGCCAAGATCAATAGATTATACCTCCTTTCCAAGAAAATTGTGCTGATGAAGTTGAAGAAAAAATTGAGGGACTTGATGATGTTCACATTTGTTGGCCCTTGGTCATGAAGTAAGAGAGAAAGCAAGGAAAAAGGGAAGGAAAAGATGAAGTGTGAACTGCATGGAAGACACATTGACTGAGATTGGGTCGAAGTGGTCAAAGAAGTAGAAAAGAAGGAGCGAAGTAAGGAAAGATGAGCTATTGGAAAAGAATATCGAGGAGAACAAATCAACAAGAAAGATGGATTGTCAACAACTCAACAAGAAGAAAAATCCACCAATAGATGCTTTGGATCACTACACGGAAAAGATGGAAAGACAGGTTGGCGAAGCCAGAAAAACGCAGGTCAAGTTGAGCTAGGTTTTTAGACACCTAGGTTTTGACCTAAGGATGTCCGAGAGCTATTGTAATGTATAAATAAGACCCTAAATGAGAGAAGAGGGGTTCACTATTGTTGTGGGAATGAGTGTTTGTTAATGTTTATGCCATTATTATAGTTCTTTGCATTTCATAAGATAAGAGTATAATAAGAAAAATATCACTGACAAATACACATCCACAAGAGACACAACATTTATCCTGGGAAACCCTCTAGGGGAAGAAAACCCAACAAAACTTCCTTATCATAAATAGCTTACACAATGCTCAAGAGATAACTCAAACCGATACTGAAAAAGTCCTCCTCAAGAGATGCGCCGCCCTTCTTCTCCTCTCTCCAACTTGGAATTGTAGCTTGCCTCATAAGAGAATGAGCAAGTGTAGTGTGTCTAAGAAGTGAGGCGCTAGCCTCTTATTTATATCAATCTGGCACGTGTGAAGAGTCACCATCTAGCAGGGCCAATCTCTCACTCTGGGTGGGTAAACCCACCTTTAATTAATTCTATCCCTTTCATTATAACTGTTGGGGCCGACTTCTTATTCTGCACTTAGTAATTGTCCGATGACCAATCTGCAAAAGGGGATTTGGTCCTTATAAAATTACCGACATGATTAATCCTCAATGGGGATTAATCAAATAATAATAATGACATGATTAATCCACAATGGGGATTTAATCCAATAATAATAATGACATGATTAATCCACAATGGGGATTTAATCCAATAACAAAATAATAATAAGAATGCTCTTCACAGTTACATTATTTTGACACTCCCCCTTAACAAGAAGGGTATTCTTCATCAGCATCAGGTGAGAGAGGTCTGCATCATCAGTGGCATCTAGAGGACAGTATCGTCAATATCATCTTGAACAATTGTCTAGANAATCAAATAATAATAATGACATGATTAATCCACAATGGGGATTTAATCCAATAATAATAATGACATGATTAATCCACAATGGGGATTTAATCCAATAACAAAATAATAATAAGAATGCTCTTCGTAGTTACATTATTTTAACAGTGTTGTCATTGTGGATTGAGAGAGGGAGACTATTGTTGTAAGAGAGAGAAGTGTTGTGTGTGAGAGCCTTCTGGTATTGTAAGATCTTCAGCTGGGTTTGAAGATCAACCCTGCAATTGGGTGTGCAGGGAAGGGAGAGGACAAGAGAAAGAGAGAAAGATATGCAAGCCAAGAGAGCATATATAACTGTATGTTTTAATATAATATCAAGAAACATAGTTCTGTGGACGTATCCCTAGGGAGAGGGTGAACCATGTATGTCTTGTTGTTTTGTGTGATTGATGTTGTGTTCTTTTACCTTCTGTTACTTTGTTGAATCATTATTGTGTTAGATATGATATATAATTGTGTGAAGTAGGTTAATGCTTGGTAAGAATAACTAGGGTGTTGTGTGTTGTTCTTTTGGATCCACTTGTGTTTCCTTTGGTTGTAGACACCTATGTCCTGCAACCCCCTATCGCTACTTCGGGTGAGATTGCATCTGCTTCGCATGTGTTTCTAAAAGGGAGAGTAGTTAGGGCTTGTTGGTGTGTTTTTGAAGTGTTGAACCCCGGGTCTTCCCCTGTGTGCCAACAAATGGTTCCGTTGTCGGGACCTGGAACTGTGATTGCTGGGAAGTGAAGAAAAAAAAGCTCTATGCGTAGATATGTTGTTGTAGTGCGCAGTATCCTACGTGACTTGTAAATCTTGTGCTAAGAAAATAAGGGAATCATATATGAAGAAAATAGGTAAGATCTTAAAGCTTTGTTCTCTGATAAAGGTAATATAAGTGAAATTTTTTGTCTCAAGAGAATGGATGTAGGTATGTTTGATAGATTTTGTCCTAGTCTGAAAACTAGGGCACAACTAGAAGAAAGAAGATGTGAAATGAATAGATCTGATAGAAATAGTGAAAGATATGTTATTCCTATGCATAGAAATAATTTTTGGACTAAAAAATGGATGCGGGACCCTAGAAAGAGTTTTTTGCAGGTTCATCACTGTGATCACAATGTGCAGTACAGGAAAGGTTGGGGATCATTTAAGAGAAATAGAGGATTGACCCTTTGCTATAGTTGCAGAAAACTGGGTCATCTTGCTAAGGAATGCCCTAGTATAAATCCTATTTGTCTTTGTTGTAAATTTGTTGATCATGAAGTGTTGGATTTCCCTAGAATGATTGCTAAAGTTGAACCGATGAACCTAAGACAAAAAAACCCATGAGACTAAGAACATGCTAGACCACCAGAAAGAATCAGAGACTATACTATTACAGTTGAAAGAATAATTGAATGATCATAGAGATATCAGTTTATCAGATATTTTAAAAGAGAAAGATTGTATAGAAACAAGAATAGGAGACTTCGACATAGAATATGTTCTGGATGAGGAAACACAGGTGAATATTATGACAGAAAGAACTTGGGAAATTTTGGGAAAACCTGCTATGGTTCCTTCATTGGGAGGAATAGGAATCTTTAAAGGAAAGTTGATAACCCTATGTGGAAGACTTACCCAGATACCTATGATTGCTCATGGAGCATCGACGAAAGAATAATTTTAGGTTGCCAAGTTTGTTGAGAACAACGCCCCATTTTCTCTTTTGCTAGGAAGGACTTGTATTGATAAAGATCAGATACGGAGGAAACATGAGGAGGAATCTCTAGAACAAAAAAGGCAAGAATTAAGAGATTTCATGGCTAGAATAATAACGCACTTAATATAAGAACAAGAGGATAAGTCAAAGCTACTAAGGGCCAGAGACCTAGCTATCGAAGTTGAAAGAATGAAAGAAGGCTTGAAAAACTTATCCATGTAGGAGAGTAGAGCACCTACTCCAGAAAGAGAAGAAGAATTACCCTCGAATCCTATGAAATATACTCAATAGTGCGAAATTACTATGCCAAGAGAAGATAAGAATCAAAATGGAAATATGAGCCTAATAACTCACATCACAGGAAAAAAGGCCAAAAAGCTCAGCAAGAAGAAAGCTAAGTTAGAAAAATTGCAAGAAGTTACAGAAAGGACTCCACAGAAAGAGGGATTACAAAATTGGAACCTCGTCGGAATATCAGAACAATGTGGATTGGCACTTTGCCATAGTGGAGAAATATGACCGTTGGAGGTGTCACCATTAGAAAAACGCTCCAGAATGGCTCGAAACATAGTTATTGCTGGAGTCATCGCCATTGGATCATTGGGACCACACCATAACAGATGGAATCACATTGATTAAGCCATTCCTACCCATTGAAGGGGTCTTTTACAATGTTAGCTATTTAACCCACCGAATTCCTTAATGGGAAAACTTTTGCGAATTGAGCTTACTCGAGCCCCTAGAGAACTAATTTCTATTGCACAGTGCTTATGGAAACTTTTCCACCCATCTTCTTATCGTGAGAGTTTGTTCGCCAACCTGAAATATTTGTTTATGAGTATGTATGTCAGGTGAGCACAGTCCAGTGGAAAATTTAGTGGAAGAAATTATGATAGATTTAATGGAAGATAAGGTCATGTCTGCAGGTGCTGAAGCTTCATCAATGAGAGGATTGCAAGCCTCTCCATCGACTGCACGTTGATCTGGACCTTTCGGAACTGCAACAGAGAAATGAACCAAGCATCGTGATGACTTGGGGAACACGAAGCTCATCCCATCAATTCTTCCCGACTATTTCCTACCTATGGCTGGCGTGGTTAGTCATGACAGTGTACTGAGGGACTTTGACTACACATTGATCATTGAGTACCTCCCGAAGGGGATACGGGCAGTTGGACCACAGCTGGGATAGATTTTGATATTGAAGATCAATGACTTCAATTTGGGAGATCGCAAGAACTATGGGATGTTCGCCCTACATAATTATTTGACCAAGACAATGGGGAAGAAGTCAAATATAATCCCCTAGCCATGGACCATGGACATCGCGATGTCCACCATTCTTAACGTGATGAAGATACCAAACTTCGGAAGACATCAGGAGGTTAACGCGTGCACTAATATCCTACTATCGTGCTTCCATGGTGGTTACCTATGGTTGGATAAGTGCATCACTATAGATCCAATGTTGATCCACCGGATCACCGGATTGAGCATGAAAGGATCGGATCCATAGGATTTTTACCCAAGGAAGGCTTCAGATCGCACCTTGGTGTAGAAAATAAAAGACACTTATGGTGATGTGGAGAAGGGGAAGTGAGGCTACAAGTTAGCCTCCATCTGGAATGGCGTAGTGCACCTATATTTCCAGTTGATTGCTAGTAATCTAGTTAGAAAGAACAAACCCATGCAGGTCATGGGGTTTGTCATTGACCTCACAAGAAAATGTGTGGAAGGGCTGCAAATGAACTGGGTGAGCTACCTCGTCAACCAGTTAGAAAAATACTGCCATGAAGCTTAGGACCAGGGCTATGAGTTTCATTTTAGTTGGTTGCTGATCCTCATTGCCTTCATTACTTGGGAGATGCCAGAAGGAGTAACCTTCCGTGAAATTGAGTCGTCCGAACTACTAGCTGCGAAGTTCACTACACTATGGTATTCGAGTGACATGGCAAAGAAATGGAAGTCAAACATGGTGTTCCACACCTACTATATGAAACTGAAGAGGGCCATTGAATCCTTCCCTCGAATAGTGTCAAACACCCTTCATAGGTTCAGGTCAATAGTGAAGCTCTGCGTATATAGGCACTTCATCTATATTACTGCACACAAAGACGAACACAAAGAAGAACTCTAGTCCTTATATAATCTCACTAAGGAAGATATGGAGGAAATAACTAAGGAATGGCCTGCATAATTCCTCATTCCAGTAGAAAAGACAGAACTGTCTTACCCTGACCTCATCGAAAACCCTGTCATCACTCGTGAAGAATATGATGCACCCAACAACAGCAAGAATAAAAATAAGGAAGAGGTCCAGGAACTGAACAATGCATCAGAGGATACTACTTCAGATTTACCTGAAGGGGAAGGAGGTGACGAAGTAGACAAAGAAGAGGACAAAGGGAAAGAAGATAAATAAGAACAAGGCGAAATGACACCTCCTTATTTGCAGACTGTGCTCATGGTGGATGACATCGACCTCATCATCACCGTTGTAGCAGACACTTCAGAGGACATCATACAATGCAATGAAGTGAAGAAAGAAACCATGCTTGATAGGATCGAAGAAAAAATCAAAGGGGTACAACAAGCCCTCTACTCAAGTCACACAGTGTCTACTGTGCCATTGTCATCTGAAGGAATTGAAGTGGGAGATGAGCCTTCCCAGCTACACAAAATAGCAGATTCGACCAAGGCTCACCTCGATCGAGTCCAAGAAGAAAAAGAGTAGTCCACCAAGGAATTGAAATAAGAAAAGAGGAAGTGATAGAGCAACGTCAGGTTGCATAGCAAGAAAAAGATGACCTCCAAGCAAAGTTTGCAGAAGAAGGAGAACAGATCCATAAGGAAAAAGAACAACTATTCACAGAACAAATGGGATTAAGGAGGAAGTCACTGGAGCACTTCACTCTATGCAGGGCCTTGCACAGACAAAAGAAGAGACAATGGAGAGACAAGTGGAGAAGCTCGTTGAACCCATTGAGAAACTTCAATAAAGAGTACCAGAATTGGAATTACAAATAGTGCCAAGCGCTCTACAGGAAGTGAGAGAACAGAGAGAAGCAACTGCCAGGAGTGCAGTTGAGAGAATCAATGCATTGGCCTTAGAATGCAAAAAACTCAGTAGTCAAAGTGTGAAGACCTATGAGCACCTTGTAGAGGACTCATAATTAAGGACACTGGAGTCACAACTCCATGAGGCAAAGAAATAAGCAGCAACAGTGCAAGCACAGTTCAAACCACTGTTAGTGGTAGAGAGGATGAAAAGGTCCCAGGAATAAAACATGTTTCAACAACAGGTCCATGCTATCCACATTAAAGTTATGGAAGCGACCCAGAGGCTCCAACCAGTGCAATATGAAGCCTGCACACTTTTTGAGGAAATTGAGGGACAAGGTGCACAACTGGAACAAGTAGTCACTTCGGTAGAACAATGTTTGGCAGGACCTGTGACCGAGAAAGTTATTCAGGAGTTTACTGAGTAGGAGGCTCTGGCGAAGCAGCAGGTCAAGGCAACTCGAGCCAAGCTCAAGGCCTTCAGGGTAGAGCTACCCAGATCAGAGTGACTCAGGATGAGTCAAAGGTGAGTGTTGGGGGAATGTTGGTCCTCGACCAAGTTTTGGAGATCCTTGGTCATGTTTGACCACTTTTGGGACTTCGATAGGCTGGTCGAAGACGGAGCACTAGGCGAAGCAGAAATCATGGGATCTCGCCACCTTTTGTGGACTTTTTGGGTTTAGGGTTTATGTAATGGGTATGGGATGTTGGCCCATGGGTTTAACCCATGTTTAGGCCTTTTGTAGTGTATAAATAAAAGGCTAGGAGATGTAAGTAAGGGTGGTAGTGTGTTGTTGTTATGCTAAGCGCAAGTGATGTAAGTAGTTGGATCTATGTGATCGAGTTAGCTCTATGCATACTGTGTTGAAAAATTGCAGAGATGAGTGTAAGTGATTGTAAGAAGGCTATGTGATGTACCAAGCTCGGGGAAGGAGGAATTGGTGAGGTGAACGCAAATCTCCTGTCCTATGCAGATTTGGTTTTGAGGCTCTTTTCATGTAGGAAGTTTGAAGGAAGATAATAAAGAAGACGAAGAGTTGGTGGATGTATCCCCACACTAGGGTGAACCACGTATATCGTGTGTTATGGTTCCTTTGTGTGATTGATGTGACTTATGCTTAGTGCTATGATCTTTATGTATGTTAAATGTAATTGATGTGGTAGCTTAGTGCTTAATGATATGAATGAATGATAGATATGATCTATTTCTATGTGATAAGTTCTTGGTTGTGTTAGATCTTGTTGAATACTACATTGCTCTATAATTAGGGTTTCTTCCTACAATGTGAATAAGGGTTCAATATTAATGAATGTTAACTGCTAAGTGCTTTGTTAAGTACTGTGATCACAGATCTGTGTCCCAGCTAGGTTGTAGACACTTGAGTCCTACAACCACCCATGCCTCTACCTTGGGTGAGACTTCATCTGCTTCACAGGTGTTGTCGAAAGGGCCAGTAGTTAGGGTTTTGTTGGAACAGTTGAAAATGGGTACTAGACACAGAAAATATAGTCTGCACATAGTGGGGAAGGATAGATAAAAAAGAATAGGCTACTCTGCGCAATCTGAGGTCGAAGTGGAACATATGGTTCAAATTTGCAGTGCCTCGAGATGAGTCACAGGTGCGTGTTGGGGGCCTGTTGGCCCTTGGTCATCAAGTAAGAAAGAAAGTGAGGAAAAAGGGAAGGAAAATACAAAGTGTGAACTACATGGAAGACACATTGACTAAGATTGGGTCAAGGTGGTCAAAGAAGAAGAAAAGAAGGAGCGAAGTAAGGTGTTGGCCCTTGACCAAGTTTTGAGGATCCTTGGTCATTTTTGACCATTTTGGGACTTCGACAGGCTATCGAAGGCGGAGCGCAAGATGAAGTGGATATCACAAGATATCAGCCCCTCTTTTAGGGATTTTTGGGTTTTGGGATTATGTAACAGGTATGGGGATGTCATCCCATGGTTTTACCCATGTTTAGGCCTATTTTGTAAAGTATAAATAGATATCTAGATGATGTAAAAGTGTGTATGTGTGTATGGGAAGTAGGCATCTATGTGATGTTGTGCTAAGTGCTAAAGTGATAAGTGTGAACTGTAATTACTTTGTGCATACTGGGTGAGGCTTGTAGAGATAAATGCAAGTAGTTGTAAGAGACTGTGGAAGGCTTTTTGTTGTAACTTAGGGAAGGAGGATCTAGTGAGGTGTGCAGATCTCCTGTCATCTGTGGAGTAAGATATCAAGTCTCTGTGCATGTAGTTGATTCACTGAAGATAATAAAGATAAGAAGAGTTGGTGGACATATCCCCAGGGTGGGGGTGAGCCACGTATATCCTGTGTTGTCATTCTTTGTTCGATGTATTGATATGTTTATGTGTTTACTTGCTTAAGTGATTTGATATAGATGAATGATAGATAGATCTGTTGATGCTTTGTGCTTAATAATATGAATAAGTTCTAAATCTAACCCATGTGAATGTGCTTACTACTCGCCTATACTAGATCTGGGTGAATACTACGATGCTCTATAATTAGGGTTTTACTACAAATTAGATATTGGTTAAATACTGAAGGATCATAATTGATAAGTACTCTTTTAACGTACTACAATCATAGATCTGTGTCCTAGCTAAGGTTGTAGACACTAGAGTCTTGCAACCACCCCTGCCTCTACCTCAGGTGAGACTTCATCTTCTTCGCAGGAGTTGCTGAAAGGGACGGTAGTTAGGGTTTTGTTGGTGCGCTATTGTAGCGTTGAACCCAGGGTTTGCACCTATGCCAACAAATGGTTTCATTGCCAGGATCTGAAACTGTGATTGTTGGAACTAAAAAAGAAGAAGCTCTGTGTGAAGATCTGACCTAAAACTGTGATTACTGGGAACTGAGAAAGAAGAAGCTTTGTGTGAAGATCTGAGCTGAAACTATGAAAGATCTGTGCGTAGATCTGTTGCCCTAGTGTGTGGTATTCTCCTTGATCTGTGAAGCTCTGTGCTAAGAAAAGAAGTCTAATCTGAAGAAAAGAGGTAAGATCTAAAGGATTTGTGCTTTGTTAAAGTAAGAATAGTGAAAATTTTTAGATTTGGAATCTTTGTGCTCTGCTTAAAGTAAAATTAGTGGAAATTTTTATTTCAAGAGTATGGATCTAGGTATGTTTGATAAATTTTGTCCTAGCCTGAAAACTAGGGCACAACTAGAAGAAAAGAGGTTTGATATGAGTAGATCTGATAGAAATAATGAAATATATGTTATACATATGCATAGAAAGAATGTTTGGACTAACAAATGGATGTAGGATCCTAGAAAGAATTTTTTACAGGTTAGCTACTATGATTCTAGTGCACAATACAAGAAGGGTTGGGGATTATTTAAAAGAAAGAGAGGATTGACTCTTTGTTACAGTTGCATAATATCGGGACATATTGCTAAGGAATGCCCTGGTAGAAGACCTAGTTGTCTTTGTTGTAAAGCTATGGATCGTGAAGTTCTGGATTGCCCTAGAATGATTGCTAAGCTTGAAATAATGAATATGAGCCAAGAAGACCCTTAGAAAGGTAAAGACACTAAGACCATGGAAGAACCCCAGAAAGAATCAGAGTCTTTATTGCTGCAAATGAAAGAAACCTTGAATGACCACCGAAATATCAACTTATCAAAGATCTTCAAAGAAAAAGAGTACATAGAAGCAAGAATAGGAGACTTCAACATAGAATTTGTTCTCGATGAAGAAACATAGGTGAATATTATGATAGAAAGAACTCGGGAAACCTTAGGAAATCCTGCTATGATTCCTTCATTGGGGGGAATAAGATTATTTTGAGGAAAGTTGACAAGCCTATGTGGAAAGCTCACCCATATATCTATGAGGGCCCATGGAACTTCGACAGAGGAAGAATTTGAAGTTGTTAAATTTATTGAGAACAATGCCCCATTTGCTATATTACTAGGAAAACCTTGGATTGAAAGGGATTAGGCCAGAAGGAAAGAAGAAGAAGTCTTAGAGTAGAAGAAGAAGGAATTAAAAGATTTCATGACTAGGAAGATCACACACTTGATTGCAGAACAAGAGAACAGATCAAAGTTATTTAAAACCAGAGACTTGGATGTCAAAATTGGAAGAACACAAGAAAACTCACAAAAGACCGAAGAACCTACCCCAGATAGAGAAGAACTATTTCCCTTGAATACTAGGAAAGAATCTCAACCGCGTGAAGTTACTATGCCAAGAGGAGATAAGAATCAGAGTGGAAAGAGGAATACCGAGAATAATCTCATTGGAAAGAAGGCTAGAAAACTAAGTAAGAAGAGATCAAAGATAGAAAAGTTACAGAAAGTTCCAGAGGGAACTACATAGAAGGAAAATTTACAAAACTGGAACTTTGTTGGGATATCAGAACATTGTCACATAACACTTTGCCATGGAGAAGAAATATAGTCATTGGAAACAGTATAATCATTAGACCGATACCCCGAATGGGTAGAAAGGAATTTATGGTTAGAAAGCTCGTCGTTAGACCATTGGCACTGCGTCGTAATAGACATAATTGAGTTAATGAAGGATTCTCACCCATTGGAAAGATTCGTTGCCTAGTTATCTACTTATTCCGTCGAGCCTTGTACCAAGAACAATTTTTCCACCCGTGATTATCTGAGATCACCGATTAGTTGATTTCACATAGTGATCATCGAGTTATCTCTATCCATCTTGTCACATTGAGTTGTTTCTCTTCAAATCGAGATAGTCAACCACGAGCGAGTATGTTCGAATAAATTAGCGTAGTCGAAGAGTCTGTGAAGGAGGTACTCATCGAACTTATGATTGAAAGAGTAATGAATTTGGGTGTACAAGCATCATCGATGAGAGGAGTGCAAGCCTCTTCATGACCACGCACATATCCAGGCCCTCCTGAGTCATCGCCTAAAAGAGAACCAAGCACAGAGATGACCTAGCAAAAGAAAAGCTAATCCCGACCATCCTACCTGATTATATCACACCCCTGGCCAATGTAGTAAGTCGCAACAATGTCTTGAGGGACTTTGACTACAATTTCATCACTGCGTACCCCCCGAAGGGAATACACACAGTCAGACCACAACTAGAAAGGATTCCAACCTTGAAAATTAGCGACTATAACCTAGGAGAACGTAAGAGATATGGCATGCTCACACCTTATAAATATCTGACCAAGATGAAGGGAAAGAAGATGAAGATCATCCCTCATTCGTGGAAGATGAACCTTGTGCAGCCCACCATGTTAAATGTAATGAAGATTCCACATTTTGGAAGGCACTAGGAGGTTAACACATGTGTTAAGCTCCTATTGTCATGCTTCCATGGTGGCTATCTGTGGTTGGAAAGACGTATCACTGTCGATCTGGTGTTGATCCATAGGATCACCAGACTAAGCATGCAGGGACCCAAACCACAAGAGTTCTACCTAGGAAAAGTAGCAGACTGCACCCTGGCATAGACGATTAAAGAAACATATGACGATGTTGAGAAGGGGATGTGAGGCTACAAGGTAACCTCCATCCAGAATGGCGCAGTGTGCCTAGCATGTCAGATGATTGCAGGGAAGCTAGTAAGAAAGAATAGACCCACGTAGGTCATAGGGTTTGTAGTTGACCTCGCTAGGAAATGCGTGGAAGGCCTACAGATGAATTGGGCAAAGTACCTAGTTAGTCAGCTCAAACTAGATTTCCACGAAGCCCAGGATCAGGGCTATGAGTTTCACTTCAGCTGGATCCAGATCCTCATCACGTTTACTACTTAGAAGATGCTAGAAGGTGCAACCTTCCCTGACATCGATCCATTTGAGACACTTGTTGCGAATTTCACCACGCTGTGGTATTCGAGCGATATGGGGAAGTAGTGGAAGTCAAATGCAGTATTCCATACCTACTACCTGCAACTTAGGAGAGCTATTGAATCCTTTCCCTGTATGACACCGAACACCCTATACAGGTTCGGGCCTCTTATGTAGTTTCACGTAGAAAGGAATTTTATTTACATTACTATGTGCGATGATGAAAGAAAAGAAGAACTTTAGTACTACTACAAGCTCACTACATAAGACCTAGAAGAAATCATTAAAGACTGGCAGACAAAATTTCTTATCCCTGCTGACCCCACAGAGCTGTGTGACCCAGAGCTCATTGGAAATATGGTTGTTACTTGTGAAAAGTATGATGCCCCAAGTAGCAGAAGGAACAAAAATAAGCAAGATATACAGGAAATACACAACACGACAGAAGAGACCGCATCCGAGTCACCTAGCGGAGGAGGTGATGATGAAGTGAACAAAGAGGAAAATCAACAAGAAGAAGATAATCAAGGTGAAGTAACACCACCATAGAACAATCCTAAAGACACTGATCCCTCTAAGAAAAGGAAGGTTTCCCCCATGAAACCTTCATCGCGGAAGAAAGTCAAAGCCAACAAACCAAAGATGCAAAGTGTACTCACGATTGATGACTTCGATTTCATTATTTCAGCTGTAGGAGATGCCTCAAAAGAGCTTGTGCAAAGGAAAAAAGAAAAAAAAGAAGCCATGTATGATAGAATTGTAGTAGAACTAAGAGGTGTACAACAAGCCCTTTATTCGAGCCGCATAGTGTCTACTATGCCCCTACCCTCAGAAGAACCAGAATTGGGAGATGAGCTTGCTCAACTCCATAGAATGGCTTGATGTGACTGAAGCATGCCTTCATCAAGCACAGAATAAGAAAGAATAGGTCACATCAGCCTTGAAACAATCACAGGAGGAAGTTATAGAGAAACGCAGGATTGTGCAGTAGGAGAAGGACACTCTTCAAGAAAAGTTCGAGGAAGAAAGAGCACAGATCCAACAAGAGAAAGAAAATTTGCTCACGGAGCAGGTCAGAGTGAAAGAAGCAATCAATAGAGAACTTCACTCTGTGACAGGCTTGGATAAGAAGGAGGAAGAACCAATAGAACACCAAGTAGATAAGCTCGCAGAAGCTATCCAACAACTACAACAAAGAAGAACAGATCTTAAGCTAAGAACAATGCCCAGTACTCCACAGGATGTGCGAGATCAAAGAGAAGCGACTGCTTGAGGCACAATTGAGATATTAAAGGCCCTTACCATGGAATGTAAACAACTAAGTGATCATAGTGCCCATACTTATGAGTGACTCACTGAGAACCCAAAGTTGAAGGAACTGGAGTTGCAACACTAGAAGGTGAAGCAACAAGTAGAAATAGTATAGGCGCAGCTAAAGCCCCTGTCATCCATTGAGAGGATGGAGCGATCCCAAGAAAAATGAATTGCTCAATAGTAGGTCCACACCATTTAGAGAAGAGTCATGGAAGTGACTCATATGCTCCAACCTATACATGAAGAGGTTTTCCATCTATTCACAGAGATCGAAGGCCAAGGAGAAGAGCTGGAGCAAGTTGTCACTGCAGTCGAACAACGCTTAGAGGTACCTGTCAACAAAGATTTTATCCAAGAGTTTACTGAGCAGGAGGCCATGTCACAACAATAGGTTGAAGCAACTCAAGCCAAGCTCAAGGAGTTTGAGGTATAATTACCCAAAGTAGAGTGACTCGGGACAAGTCACAGGTGAGTGTTGGGGGCCTGTGGGCCCTTGACCAAGTTTTGAGGATCCTTGGTCATTTTTGACCATTTTTCAACTTCGATAGGATGTCGAAGGTAGAGCACAATATGGAGTGGATATCGCTAGATCTAGACCCCTATTTTAGGGATTTTTTTGTTTTGGGTTTATGTAACGGGTATGGGGATGTCAGCCCATGGGTTTACCCATGTTTAGGTCTATTTTGTAAAGTATAAATAGATGTCTATATAATGTAAAAGTGTGTATGTGTGTATGGGAAGTAGGCATCTATGTGATGTTGTGCTAAGTGCTAAAGTGCTAAGTGTGAACTGTAATTACTTTGTGCATACTAGGTGAGGCTTGTAGAGCTAAATGCAAGTAGTTGTAAGAGACTGTGGAAGGCTTTGTGCTGTAACTCAAGGAAGGAGGATTTAGAGAGGTGTGTAGATATCCTGTCATGTGTGGAGTAAGATATCAAGGCTTCTTGCATGTAGCTGATTGACCGAAGATAATAAAGAGAAGAAGAATTGGTGGACGTAGCCCCAGGGTGGGGGTGAACCATGTATATCTTGTGTTTTCATGATTTGTGCGATGTATTGATATGTTTATGTGTTTACTTTCTTAAGTGATTTGATATAGATTAATGATAGATATATTTGTTGATGCTTTGTGCTTAATAATATGAATAAGTGCTAGATCTAACCCATGTGAATATTCTTAGTGCTGCTCGACTATACTAGATCTGGGTGAATACTGCAATGCTCTGTGATTAGGGTTTTACTCTGAACTAGATATTGGTTAAATACTGAAGGATCATAATTGCTAAGTGATCTGTTAAGTTACTACAATCACATATCTATGTCCCAGCTAAGGTTGCAGACACTGTAGTCCTGCAACCACCCCTGCCTCTACCTCGGGTGAAACTTCATCTCCTTTGCAGGTGTTGCCGAAAGGGACGGTAGTTAGGGTTTTGTTGGTGCGTTGTTGTAGTGTTGAACCCTGGGTCTGCCCCTATGCCAACATAAGGGAAGACGAGTTGTTGGATGATAATATTGAGGAGAACAGATCAATAAGCAATATGAATCGCAGACAATGCAACAAGCAGACAAATCCACCAATAGATGCTTTGGAGCACTTCACAGAAAAGATGGAAATACAGGATGGCGAAGCCCAAAAAATGTGGGTCAAGTTGACCTAGGGTTTTAAACACCTAGGGCTTTGGTATTTAGGGTTTTGACACCTAGGTTTCGACCTAAGGATGTCCAAGAGATATTGCAATGTATAAATAAGAACCTAAATGAGAGAAGAGGGGTTCACTATTGTTGTGAGAATGAGTGTTTTCATTGTGGATTGAGAGAGGGAGACTATTTTTGTAAGAGAGAGAAGTGTTGTGTGTGAGAGCCTTCTGTTATTGTAAGATCTTCAGCTGGGTGCGAAGATCAACCCTGCAGCTGTGTGCGTAGGGAAGGGAGAGGAGAAGAGAAAGAGAGAAAGATTTGCAAGACAAGAGAGAAGATAGAACTGTATGTTTTAATATAATATCAAGAAACATAGTTCTGTGGATGTAGCCCTAGGGAGAGGGTGAACCACGCATATCTTGTTGTTTTGTGTGATTGATGTTGCGTTCCTTTACCTTCTGTTACTTTGTTGAATCATTATTGTGTTAGATCTAAGATATAACTGCGTGAAGTAGGTTAATTCTTGGTAAGAATAAATAGGGTGTTGTGTGTTATTCTTTTGGATCCACTTGCATTTCCTCTGGTTGTAGACACATGTGTCCTGCAACCCCCTATTGCCACTTTGGGTGATACTGCATTTGCTTCACAGGTTTTGCCGAAAGGGCCAGTAGTTAGGGCTTGTTGGTGCGCTATTAGAACTGGACCCTGGGTCTGCCCCTGTGTGCTAACAACATTAATCTAATGGGAATAAATGATAATGATTCTATTTTTCTTGCCAAGGAAGAACATGATATTTTCCTTCTTTCACAAACTGAAGTTGATGAGGAAGAATCGAAACAACAAGCTTTTGAAAATGCAATTATGGAAGTTCATAGAAAGTATAACCTAAGAAGTAATAAGTCCAATGATAGTCCAACCAAGAAATCTTCTGACTTTAGAAAGACAATAGATACACTTGCCAAGAAAGTTCTTGATAACCCCCCAAAGAAAAACTCAAAGGTCCCAACTAAAAGAACATCTAATTCTATATAAAAAACAACTCAAACTGATGTTCCCTCACCAACCAGCCCAAAGATACTTCAAAGAAGAATTTTTTTGAGAAATCATATCTCCCCAACCAAAATAAAACTCAAACCTCATTCAACCTGGAAACTGAATTGGAAAAACTCAAGATACTTATTCCTCTAACAGAGTTAATGAATAAGAATGCTTATAGATCACAAGTGATGAAATCTTTGAACATAGAGGCAAGAATGGGTACAAACACAGTAAACATCGTTGATGATCAACCAAAGTTATTATTTGGGCCTGAAGTTGATGGAAAATTTGAAAGTGGTGTTGTACCTCCTTTTTATATTAGTTTAAATAATCATGACTCTGGTGCTTCTCACAACCTTATGCTTAAGGCTATTATGGATAAATTAGGACTTGACATCACCAGACCTTACAAGGATTTATAGTCTTTTGATTCAAGTAAAGTAAAATTCATAGGTCTTATCAAATATTTGCGTGTTTCTTTCACATAAATCCCAGCCAAGGGCATGGTAATGGACATAGTTGTTGAAGACGTACCTCCTAAATATGGCATGTTACTATTTTGGGAGCCAAGTTACAAGGTACCCTACAACTGGACATGTCTTATGCCACCATCCCATTATTTGGTCGAAAAAGGAGATTATATAGGGATAAACTGATGAAATACATGGTCAGTAGTAAGGATAAACCACATAATTATCCCTTATATTTTTTTCATTCAGACCTTGATTCTTTTATTTTATACAATGATGGAGACATGGAAAGAAAAATTGCAAATCTGGAGGATTATTTTTATAACTTGGAGGAAACAAAACAACCCCTGAAGAAGACAAAACAATGATGGTACAATATGATGAACCAAAAGAACCTCTATGGAGTTTAGATTTTGATGGTGATGTTAGTAAGGAAGGATTAGGAGCTGGTGTGTGGGTTTCAAATCCAAAACAAGACATATAGAAAGCCATTCCTACAAGTTGAATTTCCAGTGTACCAACAATATAGTTGAGTATGAAACCTTAATTCTAGGTTTGTAATTGTTAAAAAATATTGGTGCTAAGAGAATTTCAATTAGGGATAATTATGAATTCATAATAAAATAGATCAAAGGTGAATACTCTGCTAAACACCCAAGACTGAGAGCCTACATAAATGTTGTTCTAGATTTCCTGCAGTGCTTTACTGAATATGATTCAGGGATGAATTTAAGGATGGAAATTTATCTTAAAATGTAGAAACCTTGGCGAATCTTACTAATCCTTCATATGTCAACTATAAATGTTTGGCAATATTTTTGTAAAAATATTCAAATTTCTAAGTATTTTATATAGTTTTTATAAAATTTTGGCTACTTTTAAGGTAAAATAATTTTATCCTATAGAATTTGGGTGAATCATTTTTAAAATAGCGAATCTCATTTTTGGAAAAACCATGGAAAATTAGCCCATGAGCGAAATTTAGCCACTAAAAGCATCCCTAATATGATTTGCAAGCCATTCCCAAATATCAAAACATTCTTGCCGATGGTATGGCTACCTCAACAACTACTTGTAAGATACCATTTCATCCTAATCGCCAGTATACAGTTGAAGTGAAGTGCAGACCCGATGTCCTAGAAAACATTAGGTATTGGCAAGTTTTTGGAAATGATGAACAAATTGAATTTTTTTTGCAATCAAAGAATGAGTTTGAATGTGCCAATATAGATGTTGATAGTTATGATGAGAAATAAAATGTAAATAAGATAATTTTAGAAGAAATAAATAAAAAACAAGAAGATATGGACATTTTGCAATTGAAAGATAATATTTTTCCTAGAGGATTAGTCCCTTTGGAAGAGTTGTTTGATTTTGATGATGTGGCTAAAAAACCTAAAATTGAACCTACTGGAAAGGAAGTTGAAGAATGTAGCATAGGAACTAAAAAAGAACCAAAGATGATTAAACTATCAAAATTTTTACCTCCTGCTCAAAAATAGAAATACATAGAATTATTCAAAGAATTTATAGATGTTTTTTCATGGAGTTATGAAGATCTGAAATCTTATGATACTAGCATTATACAACACAAAATTCCCATAAAAGAAGATCAAAATACTTTCAAACAAAAACTTAGGAGAATTAACCCAAATTGATGCCTCTGATTGAAAAGGAAATAAAAAAGATGTATGATGCTAAAATCATTGTCCCATTAAGATTTTTTAAATGGGTGTCCAATTTAGTTCCAACTAGGAAGAAGAGTGGAGAAATCAGGATGTGTATTGATTTCGGAAACCTAGATAAAGCCTCTCTCAAAGAAAACTATCCCTTGCCAACAATGGACCATATTTTGCAGAAGGTAGTTGGGTCTAGTAGAATTTCTCTGTTAGATGGTTTTTCTGGTTACAACCAAGTTTTAGTCCACCCTGGTGATAAAGAGAAAACAACATTTACTACACCTTGGGGAACTTTCAAGTATGTGAAAATTCCTTTTGGTTTAATGAATGCGAGGGCTACATTTCAAAGAGAAAAAGATATTCCTTTGGTGGATGAACTTGGAAGATTCATTTTTATATACCTGGATGATATCACTGTTTTTTCAAAAACAGATGAAGAACACTTGCTCCACCTTAGAATATTTTTTGAAAAATGTAGGATATTTGGAATTTCACATAATCCAAAGAAAACATTGTTTGGTCTAGAAGAGGGTAAACTGCTTGGACAAATCATATAAAATGATGGAATTAAAATTGATCCCAATAGAATTGAAGCCATTCAAAAAATAGATCATCCCATAAACATAAAAGAACTACAACCTTTCATTGGAAAAATAAAGTTTATAAGAATATTTATCCCTAACTTGACAGAACTTCTCAGAAATATAACAAATATGTTGAAAAAAGACACAAGAATAAAATGGACCATAGAAGCAAAACATTCCTTTGATCAAGTGAAACAAGACTTGACACAAGCCCCTATGCTTATCAGCCCTGATTACACAACAAATTTCCTTCTATTCTCTTTTTCCTCTAAGCATACTATTGCAACATTTCTTTTGCAGAAGAATAGTGAAGGCCATGAACAACCTATTTCTTTCTTTAGTGAATCCTTAATAAATGTTGCACTAAATTATAACATTATGGAAAAACAATATTTTTCTTTGGTGAAAGCAATCAAATATTTCAGAGTATATATTCTCCACTCACACATTATTGCTTATGCCCCAAACTCTTTGGTAAATGATATCCCGACCCAAGATAGTCATGATCGCAAAAGGGGTAAATAGATTGTTTCTGTCCTTAAATATGATATTGAGATCAAACCAACCAATCTCATCAAGGGTCAAGGATTAGCGAAATTGATGGTTGAGACCAACTTTCATGCTTTGGATATTAATTTTCTAGTTGTAGTGGATGAACAAGAAGTGCAAGCGACTCCACAAGTTAAAGAGGTTTTCTCAACCTCTCCCTGGTATGCAGACCTGATTTTTGTTTTACATCATTTACAAGCTCCTCCTGGTTTAACCAAAAATAAAGATAGATTTCTTAAAATCAAAGCTATGAAGTATTGTATTTTAAATGCCAATTTGTATTGGAAATATGCTGGAGCGATTCTACTAAACTGTTTGTTGAAATATGAGGCTGATAAAGCTTTGCAGGAATTTCATGAAGGAGATTGTGGTGGACATTTGAACTGGAAGACCACTGCCAAAAAAATTCTAAGAGCTAGTTTCTACTGGCCAACTTTATTTGTAGATGTCCACAAGAAAGTGACCTCCTTTCATAGCTGTCAAATCTTTGAAGGAAAAAGGAAACTTCTGCCTTTACCCTTGAAATCAATTTCAATTGAAACTCCTTTTCAAAAGTGGGGTTTGGATTTCATTGGAGAAATCCATCCCCTGTCATCAGGCCAACACAAATGGATTCTCACAGCCACTTATTATTTAACCAAGTGGATTGAAGTTGTACCCACAAGGCAAGCCACTGATGTTGTGATCATTAAATTTTTGGAAACTAACATTCGTTCAAGATTTGGATGTCTCAGGAAAATTATCACTGATAATGCAACAACATTCAAATAAAAGAAGATGGTATATTTTTTCAACAAATATTATATCACCTTAGGACACTCTACTTCCTATTACCCTCAAGGGAATGGATTAACAGAGTCTTAAAACAAGATTCTTGTCAACATCATCAAAAATTTGCTGCAGGACAACAAAAATTCATGGCACAACAAGTTGGTAAATGCACTGTGGGAAGACATAATTACTACAAAGAGGTCAATTGGCATGTCCCCATACTAGTTGGTTTATGGAATGGATGTTGTTTTTCCCACTTCTTTAGGTGTCCCTGTCATGAAATTATTGCAAGAATTACAGGTAGAACCAAATGAAACCCAAAGGAGAATTAATCAGACTATACAGTTGCAACAGTCCAAAGAAGAGATCTACAACCAAACTCAAGTGATTAAGGAAAATATCAAGAAGATCTATGATAGAAGGACCAAGGATGATGACTTCCAAATAAGAGACAAAGTACTAAAATGGGACTCAAGGAATGAAGAAAAGGGAAAGAATGGAAAATTTTAGAATTTATGGAAAGGTCCATTCACAATAAATGCCTACGGAGCAAGTAATGCATTTTTTTATCAAATATATGGATGGAGCAGACCTACTAAGAGGACCTATCAATGGCAGAATGCTCAAGCACTATGTTTCATAGGAATGAAAGTTTTTCTCACTCAGTTTATTGTAAATACCATTTTACTTTTTCTGTCATGAGTGGGTGACTTTTATCATAGGTTGAATCTCGAAGAGAAGGCCCTAAGCCCCTAATCAGTTGTCACCAAATTTACATTTACAATAAAACTAATTAGAATGCAGAAAGTACTGGAGAATATGATTCAAGGAAACCAATAGCTGGTTCTTGGCACCTCACAAGGAGAGCACCATCCCCAAGTGGAGCCACTGTTATAACCCTATATTTCATAGTATTACCTAGTGATTGAAATTTCTTCCTCTACTCATATTTGATTGTAAATAATGTTTCATTCTGCAAATGATTTACTCAAAGAAAAAGAAAAAAAAAGGATAAAAATAGAAAAAATGGAAAGAGGGTATAAAAGAAAAAATAAAAAGAAAAGAAAATAAAAAGAAAAGAAAAGAAAAGAAAAGAAAAAAAGAGAAAAATATAAAACCCCATCAAAAATAAATTTAGTTTGAATCATATTGTCTAATCATGATCAAACTTGTTGAATTTGTGTTGATAGGTTAGAGAATAATTTTGGTCAAACTGTTTAATCTTGGCCAAAGTAGTTAGGATAGAGTAATAATTAATCCAAGAGTCTAAGATGGATTAATAATGTTAGATGCCTAGGTTAGGAGATAGGTTAGTGATGTTTGTCTCATGAAAAATTGAAAGGGATGTAAAAATGCCCCTTGGTTGATTAAATTTGATTATTGTATCTTAGGAAAATAAAGCTATGGTGTAAAGTGGAAAAAGTAAGCTTAGCGCTATCTAACGCATTATTTTTATCCTAAGTTTGCTAACAGACAAGACATTTTGTCTTGTAGTGTTTAATTCTCACACAAATCTACATCGACGACACCCATCATCTCATAGATCAACAATCCTCATCGCTTTTCGGACCCCCCAACCTTTATACCTTTAATGGTGGGGGGGGGGGGGTTTGAAAAGTGGTTTTCCCCTGCGTCAGTCCCACCTAACGTGGCACTCCCATAGCATTTCAGACCTCCCCCCTCCCCCCCTCCTATTTCCACTTACCACCTACCCCCCACTATGTAATATACCCAAACCACCACCCAATACCACTCACCCCACTCACCTCACTCTGCCACTATAACCCTATTACTAACCTCCATATGTCCCATCCTACATACCCGTTACCCAATTAAAACACTCCTTGTGACCGTTAATCGCCCAATAACAACCTCGCGCCATAACAGACACCTCCAACACACTGTAAAACCCCGTTTCACCTCCTGTAACACCATTTTCTGATACATACACCATGGACATCGCGCCGAACCAGGCTGTCAAGCTAATTGCCAAGACCTCTCACCATCAATATGCATTTTTTCCTTGGGTAATCACAGTTCTTCCATTAATTTACCTTAAGCTCTGTCAATTATGGCTCCCAAGGCCAAATTTGTTGATACATCTGAGAACCTGATCCTTCCCCCTCCTGTCGGCCTAGACCACATACCTCTGGCAGATAAAGTCTATAAAATCATAGATCCAAGGTGCAAATTCAACTTCTTCGAATTGCACTCATGGATAAAAAAAATATTTCTAGACTAGAGTGATGAAATTGGAATTTGGGAGTTCAATTTACCTCTGTATATGTTCCCCCAAACTCACCATTTTCCTGAATTTGCCCTCAAATTCCAAGCTCACTATTTTCCTGACCAAAGGGCCATTGTTTTCTCCTTTGGAGAAAACCTGTTCATAGACACCTCTGAAGCCATTGGCTAGATGCCGCAAATCCTAAGAAATGACTCTGCGATCCCATTCTCCATCAAATCCCTAAAAGACTTGTACCAGAAACTCACTTTTCCCCAAAGACCCCAGATCTTTGAGATTTTTCTACCAGAAGATGCACAATTACCCAAAAAGAATCCCCCCTATTCATATTCCATCTTCACTGTCAAAGCCAACCAAATCATTTCTATTCTTTCTTATATACTAGGTTATTACTTAGATGAATGGGTAGATGAACCTATCCTAGGTTTTCTATCCATTTTTCCCACAAAAGAATGAGTCTCAATTAAATTTAATTTCAGTCAATTTCTAGTTGATAACATTCATGATCGACTTTTCATGTTTCCAATTGAAGGAATTTTAAGATATTTCTCAATTTTGGTTTACATATTTTTATTTTTTCAATCAGACAGGTTTCCATGTGCACTTCAGAAATTAAACCATGAAGGAAATCCATAGTTAGTGACCTCTTGGACCTCATTGGTGAGGAAAAACTCAACAGAATACAACTTCAAGGACTTCATAGACTAGTTATTTCACCCAGTGGTTTGCACACTGAACAACAACACATAGCCAAGGATCAATGAATAAATTTAGAGAATCTTGGACCTTTCTAATATAGCTAAGACAAGGGATTAGTACTTATACCAAAACCACATAAAGATAAGAGCATATGGATGTGAGCTTCCTCCTTACAGATTTCACAAATACCTCTCCATTGGGATTTTTGCACTAGAATACATAAGGAAGATGGTGAATTCAGATGACATTCACTTTGTTGTAGCAAAGAAGAAGTCCCAGCTCAGGATCAAGACTCAAATTGGCCCTTTCATCTGCAACAACAGATCAACATGAGAAGAAGCAGATAACCTCTTTAAACATATGAGGTTTACTCTGAGTTCCATTTGGACATATGACCCATTTGGTGTCATCTCTAAACTCAGAGTCAAACAAATAATTACTCCTTATACTCACACACAGAAGATAGAGGTGGAGAAATATATGAACCAGACATAGTGGCAGGAGAACACATTAATAGAAACAAAAGAACAACCTTCCCCTGCAACTGCTTCACATACCAACACACCCAAAAATCAAGTAGAGAAGAGATAAATAAAGGAGGTTTATCCTTTAGTCACAGAGGTATCAACCGAGGACTTCCAAGTTTACAGAAAGAGGGCCAAGACTAGTCATGCACCAAATTTTCTCAAGGAAGGAGAAATTAAGTCCACCATAGTATTGGAGGGACCACATTCTTCAACGTATTTAGAAAGTCATTTTATAGTGTCTGCATCATCACCAACATCTCAAATACACCCAGACACTACTCTGATAGTTGAATCAACTCATGGGAAAACATAGTCAAATATTTTTGAAAAGTATACATAGATCAAGCAAAGAAATGAGATTCTCAACAACAACGCCTATGTTCAGTTCTAGATGCAGACCTCCACTTCTCAACATAGACTTCTATCATCCTTTGACACAGAAAGAGGAAGAATGAAAATGGAATTCTTACAAGGACAAGTTCCCCATCCTAAGACAAATGTAGACTATACGAAGACTACCTTTGAGTTTGATGTAAATGATGTCCATCTAGTGGACCGGATGGATATGCATAAGAAGAAAGGAGAGATGATATTCTCGACCTTGAAAAAAATCTCAATGACTTCTTCAAAGTTGCAGGTATCCATGCACAATATTCTGTCAAAATTGAAGCTGGAGAAAATATCTTCTTTGGCCAAGGACAACAAAATCAAATCATTAGAATAATTGGTGTTGAAGATTGGGTATGACCCAAAAAATATCAAGGCAATAGAGGAATTGTTAAAACAGAAGAATGTTGATACAAAATCTCTGAGAAAACAATTGAAGCTTCTAGCTATAGAATATTCACAAGCCAAATAAGTGTCTGAGACTGAAGGCCACAAAGAAGAAATGTTGAAGCTAATCATGGAAACAAATGCACAAATAAGAAAAATGGAAGCAGGAATGGAAAAGTTGATAAAGGAAAAGGAACAAAACGTGTAGATGGACATGATCCCACTGGAGGCATTCCCTCTGATAGGAATCAAAACAACATAAGCATCCACATCAACATAAATTCAATCAGCAATCCCTGTACAAGTTTCAAATGCATCTGACAAACTTGTAAAATTCATGGAGTACATGTCCATCCAAGGGGAAGAGATAAAAAAACTACAGGAAGAAGTAAAGAACTTGCAGGAGTTGAAGTCAATGTTCCAGGCTAGTCACTAGGCATAGGTGCATAAGTCTCAAAGGCTTAGTCAATAGTTACAACAATTAGAGAAAGAAATTGTCATGGAAAAAACCTTAGCCCAAGCTAAGGAAAATATTTGGGTAGATATCAACAAGTCAATTTAAGAAATATAGCCATCCATACAGATCATATTTGAACAAGTGAGTTAGTATAGAAAGCCAGAGGAGCAATTGAGATCATCAAGGAAGAGTTAGGAGAAATACCCACAAAGGCCACTGAACTTATCAGATTTCTAAACTCCAAAAAAAAGGAGTTAGAAGAACTAGAAATTGAAGACAGAACAAAGACCATCCTTGAGATCAAGAAGGTCCTAACCAAGAAAGGATTGATGTTGCAGCTAGAATAAAAATATCAAGTGATGGACATATGTGTGCAGAGGTTTTTCAGTAAGTTTGAAGTGCTACACAAGAAAGGAATTCCTGGATTGTTAGTACTTAATGACAAATTGATCACTCTGTCTGATTACAAACAAAAAATGAGTGCAGTGGCAAAGGACATTTCAAAGTTTTCAGGGATACATGGAAGCATTACTGGTAAATATTTCCTAGAGACACTACAATTATACTTGAGTATTCAACATGATATTAAGCATATATTCATCACTAAGCCTACCTTTTCCAGGTATACATAAATGGATGAAATATACAGGAAATTACTCAAGATTTCCATCCCAGGTAAAAATAGGTGGGAAGATTTATGCACACTACTTGAGTAGAGACATTTTTTTTGTTCTAGTCAGCATGGAGCATCCAACGAAATTCAAAGAGATGCATCATCAACCACTTCCACCAAATCAACACAAAGGATCCGAGCAAATCAACAAATCCCTATATTTTGTATTTTAGACATCTAGTTAGTTAGATATTCCTCCATAATATCCTAGTCATTTATGACATGATCTGATGTAAATTAGTTTTATAAATACTTCTCTCTTCGAAGTATTGAGGGTTGATTTTTTCACCCAGGATCTATTATGTAATTTCTCAAAGGATCGATCAGTAATAAAAGAGGCTTATTCATCGGATTCTTGTGTTAGATTGTTGGTGATGTGCTATCCTTCTTTGTCAAATGTCTTTTCATTCTCTGTGATCATTGCTTGTTTTTCTAAATTTTAATCATTAAAAGAAAGTATAAAGAACACAATTTATTTCAATATACTCTGTATTTGGTTTTTTAATGATCTTCATGTTGTTCATCTAAAATTGAGTGAAGGAATTCTTAGTTTCTCCTCTTCTTAGTGGACTTTCTCCTCTTTTACCTCTTTTTCATTCCATTGAAATCAAATAGATCCAATAGTCTTACTACCCTATCCTGTGGAGACAACCTCATAAAAAATTGAAATTGATCCTCATCTTTAAATACAGACCCCATAGCCAAATGGAAAATTAAGCATTTTTTTAGCCAATTATTTCAAACAACCAAACAAAACTCGAATTGTCATAACTAGCCTAATATTTTAAAACTCAAATAAATCTAAGTCCAATAGAGAGATCCCTCTATGAAGCTAGTAGGGCTATATCCCAGCTTCAAAAATGGTTTGGTAGTTATCTTTGTCTTTTCTTGTACAACCTCTGGAAATTACAGAGTGATAACAACTTCTTGAATTCCCAAGAAGAAATTACAAACTTTTCATCTTCTACATTATGTTTCTTTCTTAAAACAAGGAAAACAATTATAGATACAAATTCAAATTTATTTTGTGTTTCTCCTTTGTATTTATCTCTAATGTATGTAGCCCATGCCTCATGATATCATGAAGTGGAAATAATCTTGCAATACATCAGGGATTCTAGGGCGACCTTGTGAGTTGTTGAGTTTTAGGAGAGGGTTTGCATGTCCCTCTTCATATTATCCATGAATACTTTGATCATATAATAAGTTTTCATTGGCCTTACGAGATGACCATTCTTCGAATCATTGATTACTCTGAGTGGGATTCCAACAACTATTTCCATGGCTCATATGATTTCTTCTAATTTTGCGTGAACTTTCTCATCTAGTTTTGGATGGACTAGGTCTCCAATTTGAGGTAGATGACTTTTGATGGTTAGGATGATGGATGAGTTATGTAGCTTATGACATATATGGAGAGAGTTTTTCAGCTCCTTTTTTATATTTTCCCCAGTTTATTGACAATTACCTAGTGTAATGTAGTTCAACTTTGTATTCCAACATACATATATATAGCCAAATTGTGAATCTCCATCCTCACCGCTTCAACACATATCTTGAATTCTTGGAAACTGCTTTGTGCACCTTTGTAGTGTCACATTTATTATTCCAAGGACTTTATGTTCTCCCTGTATTCTTTGATTTAAAGCATCATGTTCCTTAGGTTCTATTCAAATGCTTGTGTGAAGGCCATGCTAGCTTAAGAAATTGACATTCGCTGATATTTAATGTTTTTTACGACATTTTTCTATGTATTTCCTGACTCCCTGTAAAAAATGAAGGAATTCAGGCTAGTTAACTTTCAGGCCTATGATGGAGTATATGCACCCAGTCCTAACTCTCCAAGTGGGAAATGTCCTCTAGTTAGGGGTATTTTTGAGGATGATTCAGGGATGTCCATGTCGATGGGGATAGAGTGTTGGTATTCCTTTTGTCTTTTCTTTTCCTCTTCATCTTTTTTTATTCACTCTTCTTATTTTTCTATTGCTTCTTATTCTACCCATGTTTTCTTTGCTTTTGATCCTATTGTTGCTTCTCTTTCCTTTTTTACTTGTTCAACTTATTCTTCCTCTTTCTTCTTATATTCCTATGCTGATTTTGCTTCCTCTTTGGCTCCCACTTATACTGTACTTTTCTATTGCTCTTCTTTCTTCTTTTGTTCTGCTTATTATTTTAATCTATATTCCTCCTCTATCCTCTTCCTCTCTGATTCTCAGGAATTTTTCTCATCTTTTACTATGCCTCTATTTTGGGAGTTACTTCCTCTCTTGAAAATTACATCATCGTAGGTTCTTTCGCCTTTGTGGATCTATTATTCTTCCTATATTTTTGAATCGTAACTCCACCTGTAATTGCAATTGTTGCAATGATTACTGACAATATTTACCTGTGGAATATTTCCTCAATGAAGTGGAAAGAGACTAAGGTGTCTAATTTTTCTTGGGATTCTTTGATGTATTTGAAAGAGTAGGAACCAACCCAGAGTGGAAGAGGTAGTCAAATAATTTTATTTTCCCTAATTAATGCTATGACTACTCCATGTATCATAATATGATAGGATATTTATTGCAGAACCAACCCATTAGGGACAAATTTTAGGAGCATATGAGGAGATTTAGTGGCCCCATGAACCTTGATATATGTGCCATACTCAGGAATGCACCAATCACCTACTCTTCCTAGATTGGTTGATCTTTATCTATGATGCAAGGTGTAGGTGAACAAAACAATAGTTGGTACAAGGGAATTAAGAAATTTTCGCAAATGTTTTGATACTTGAATCAATATTTTTGTTCCCAAATAATTTTATAGTAAATATGGATGGGAGGGTCACTTGGATGCCACACCTATCTAATCCCAAGTATGCATGCATTATGCACATCCTGTCAAGTAGGTATGATGACATATGAAATATAGGAAATTTCCTAGGGGGCATGTGCTTTGTGGAAATAAGCACTTGTTCCAGGGTTCAAGATAGAATATCTGGCCAGTTGAATGATGACCCATAAGATGTAACATAATGAAGGAGGGGTACCCATGATACTTCGAAATATTGCTCATATATTTCACCATAAATCTTACACACCATGGATATTTCATACTGATATGACAAGCTTACGCAGTTTGTCGGATAATCATCCGAGGATCTAGTCCTAAAATATTTACCTGGGTAACACCAAATTTTCATGAGTTCCTTAGGGTTTTGAGAAAATTCCTTTACCAATTCATTGTATAATGCCAATTCCCCTTCATTTAAATGATAACAAGAAGAAACCATTGAGGGATATAAATAAGCCATTGGTTGGACTCTTGCATTGATTATCAGTCTCTGGTCTATGCTAACATGCTTCACTATCCAAGAAATATCTTCTGCACACAAGAAAACTGCCACATGAGCTATGACCTTATGCAACTTGAATTTATTGATAGCCTTGTATACGTTGAGGTCGGGATCCTTCTCTAGCAGTTGAGGAAAATTATGGTTGTTAAACATTTGGTAGAATTATCCCCATTTGAGTGAGGTATATTTTTCAATGAAGCACCATGTATTATAAAAAACCAAACTAGGTGTGTTGATATCAACTTCTTCCTCTTCTCTACTGGAAGTGACCTCAACAACATGGGTATTTATTTTGGGTGGAGGCATGATTGAACCTAAAAAAGATACATCATATCACAATGAACAATTTTCATCATTAATTTATAGGAAATAATATAATACAAGCGACAAATATCCTGGAGTCTTATTTCGAAATCTCAATATTTAGAAATGATTGGATTAAA
>JASDQU010307578.1:126979-139434 GCA_032191745.1 Picea mariana
GGGGGGGTCTGATATTTTTTGTCGACTGTAGATATGAGCGCCTGATTATCGACCGCTAAGATTAGTGTGACCTTTAATACAAAGCGCCAAAACTATCATGTCACTGCTAAACTTAGGATAAAAGCATTTTATGGGTTTTTTCAATTTACCCTTTCTTCATTTTGTTATCAACCGTAGATCTATTTGGCGAGTGACCATCAACGGTCGATGTGGATTGTGGAACCATAACTTGCAGTGATTTAATTCATTACCCAAGCTCCACGTGCATATCAATGGTCTTTATCTGATCTAATCGTTGACTAGTCCTCCAATGATTCTTCTGAGATTCATCGCACCATCTCTTCTGAGCTTTGATCTTCATTCACTCACCCTCCTGATCTTTTATATCTACATATCATCATACTGTAAATTTGATTTTCATTTGCTAACTCTCCTGAGCTTTAATATCTTCATATCATCCAACTGTTTGACATCAACCATTATATGTTAACAAAATATTGTTGTTATAACCATAAATTGCACCATACATTCATACCTAGCATCAGGCCATCTTACTCACTATTTTTTCCAAGACAACACTGAACAACCCTTCTTAAAAACACAATTTTTGAAGATGTATATGCCCTACACCACTACTACCCACGTATGTATGCTAGATGCACCATTATAGCCCGTGTATACCCACAAAAGTTGCAAAGAATAAAATGTTGCAAGGGATTCATTGAGATTATAGTCTATTGGGTAGTTTCCCAACTAATCCATCGCCTATAGCCCATCAATCAACCGAATAACCATCCTTTTGTCATATAAAAGGAGGTGTTGGGGCCTCATTCCAGGGAGAAACAAAGCTACAATGAAACTCTGCCCATTTCACTTTCCCCCCTTGCCCCAAGAATTTGCAGCCAGATTGTGAGTTTTGAGACAGAATTCCCTATTCTTTCCTTTTTCCCCATTCATAAGCCTATGCCCATTCTCTAAAGAGAAGTATGAGAGAAGAAGGATACATGGAAGCAATTGGAGCTTGGTGACGATGAGCTTAGAACTGGGTTTGAGGATCAATCATCGATCTCATTTTGTAAGTGACTTTGTGAAATTAATATAAAGTACTTTTTTCGTCTCGCCATATGATGTGTTCAATCTTCTTGTTTGATTTACATTTTATTATGACATCTAGCCCACTAATTCATATATAAGATCCATGTTCGGAGTTTCTTGTTTATCTTTTGGTGAATGCAAGTCATCCTTGGGAGGAGACTTGCAATCGAGGAGCGACTGAATGCAAAAGGATCGACATTGGACGCAGAGTTTAAGGTAAGACTACCAGATCCTTATACTTTGTATTTTATGCATGAATGTTGGGTATTGTTGGGATAGTTGTTAAAAGTAGGATACTTTAGATAGTTAGCTTTTCCTACATGATTAAACCCTAGTGTAGTCCATAGGGGGGTTTTCCCACTATACCAGAATTGGCGACCATATTGGGGAGCCTATAGGGTTTTCAGGGGATGTTTTTTTGGTGTTTTAATTGGTTTAATTACCTCTTTGCGTTCTATGTAAGTTGTTGAGTCTTCAAGGGATTCTAGTCTTCCACACCAGTACTCCTTACCTGGTCAACTTGACTGTTAGTTTTTTTTTTTTTTTGGGAAGTTACAGAGGTGTACGTGGCCCGCAGTGGGTTTGCATGCGTACATACGTGCCCTACCTTTGGACAACCTGCACACATACACGAGTTACTTAAGTGTCAGTAGTGTGCCTATGTCAAGAATCCTTTTTCTTAAAGAAGAGGAAGTCATCCTCTTCCCTGATTGAAGTATAAATTCTCAGGGGTTTCTTAATATAGTTTTGGTCTCTGTAGTTACAGTCTTTAAGTCTAGGTTTGACGCCAGTTTCTTTATCTTTCAAGATTTCTTGTGTTTTTCGTTGAATGAGTTTTGGATGAGTTTGTGAGTCTTTTATGTTTTAGCCTTTGTGGTTCCTTCAGTGACTCCCTACGATCTATAGTAGACCAGAAGTCAGTGTCTTTGGTTTGTCCTTATCTGCACTTTTCCCCTTTACTTGCTTTACAAGAAAATAAAATAATTCATTTTCAAGTTTCTTATTTTGAAGCATAAAATAAAATAAAAAAGATTTCATTTTCTTGTTTGGTTAAGTAGTTAGGTTAGTTGTCTTGATTTATCAGGAAGAAGAGTGCTTTCTTAATTTATTTACTGAATACTTAGGACTTTAAGTAGCTCGTAGTCGAGCGAAATCCAGTTTTAGGTTTTTTCTTTTAAAATATCTTGGAAATAAAGTTAGTTAGAAAAGTTGGTTAAAGAGTTTTCAATTTGCAAATCTTTAAAAAAAAAAAAGTAATTTTGTTTCCAACATTTGTTCTTCTCTTTCGTCTCTTTACAAAAACCACTAGTTTCGTTTTCATTCCTCTGAATTAAGATAAACCACTTAAATTAACGATTAATTAAAATTAATCATACTTTATGTTTGTAGGGTCCATTAACTAGACTAGGCTAGAGCCTTGGTTTAGGTTGGAGAGGAAACTCTTCAAGGCTACAAAAAAAACTTAGGAGTCTATGCTAGGGAGTGTAGAAGTCCAGTAACATAGAAATTATCTAGGACCCCCCTCTAACATAGGGGTTAAACATGAGGTCGCGTGCAAAAAGGTAGCAGAGATAACCCATCCAAAGCCAGACCAAGCATAGTGGGGAACATTTATAGAGGACTTATCTTGCGATTTCGTTGATCGCATTTGCCACAGAGCTTCATGGGTCTCTAATCCATTTGAGTTCCTCAGTCCTCTTTCATAACACTTGATTTCGATACCCTAGATAGATTTTGGGCTTGATACCCTACTCATTGTGGTCCACCCAACTGTCGACTATACCCACCTGGTAATTCTTCACGATCTGGCAACCTAGTTGCCTTTTCTTAGGGACTTACATAGGTGACTGCGAGGGTATACTGCGGTACCTAGGACAAAAATCAGACCATGCTTTGGAGATTACACCCAGAGGGCGCTTTTGTGTTCGAGTTTCACTTGCACTGGTAAGTTTCTCTAGTGTTGGTTGGTGTAATTGTTCTTCCAACTAGTTATAGTGGTTTACTTGTTATATCTAATAGGAAATTTTCTAGTGTGTGTTTTGGTCTTCAGCGTTAGAAAATCCTTAGTGTGTCATTGATTTTCTCACAGTGGAAGATCCAGAGCTCCATCGATCACAAAGGCTTTTGGGCCTACCATCGGTTAACTTGGAGCCACAACCACCACCGTGAAGGTGACGACTTGACCAGGAAGGGTCTTTTGAGGCGATCGAGACACATGAAACTGTACCCGAGACAACTCTAAGAGGAGAACACTCGTATTCATAGAAACCAACTATTTCTGACCTTGGAGAGGAATATCTCGGCCTGTACAACCTTCCGATGACTGACTTTTTGGTGCCACTTTTGATGCAACTTGCCTTTGAAAGGGTAACAGATCACGAGTGTCAGATAGTCCTGCAAGCAGTGATGGAAGCAAATGTTGCTACTTTGTCAGGGATTCCTCATACTCCCTCTACAACTTCCACTATCAGGGGCGTTCTGCCTCCTAACTCATGCTCATAGGTTTGGGCCACTATAGTCTCGCCCACCTCTACCTTGGGAAATGGTCTGATTTCGTCTATGGTGGCGATCACTGCACCTTTCACGAAGAGTGCGACATGCCCTCCATTTTCATATAGGATGCCTAGTTTTGATACAAACTTGATCCTCACCTACTCCACCCTACATACCATGGGTCTGGGGGTAGGGAGGTCAAAAGATCCTCTGCAAGGGTCCATGGGGGGCACCTCAGCCCCCTATAATGCTTTCCCTTGCAGCAGGGGTCATATACCTCCTTCATCCCCGTCGCTCAGTGATGCTTCTCAGAAACCTGCCTGGCCAAACATGAACTACATCTCATTTGGAGCAGATAGTCAAGGACCTTCTTCTAGTACCACACCGATGGGTTCTTTGTCATTATCTTTGTTTGACGCATTTGGTAACAATGCATTCTTTTCAGCTATCGTCTCGGCCAGGGGAAACCCTAGTTTTGGATCACAAAATCCTACATAGGGTACTTTTCAAGGGGCACACACTTCTCAAGGACCTTGGAATCCATGGTAGGGACCAATTCCCTTGTCAGAGATGCCAACCAGGGGAAACCCCTTCCATGGTCAATGGAACCCCGGGAAAGGCTCAGTACCTATTCCCGTCGGATCGAAAGGGGGAAACCCTTTCTAGAACCTTGAATGCTAGCCAATGAAATCTCAACAAGAAAAGTATTTGAATGCTAGCCTAGGCCATGGTTTTTACCAGAACCCAGGCCAACAACCTAACTTTTCTTGAAAACTTGGTGCTAGCCAAAACCCATTCCCCTATCCTCCTGTACATATTCAACAACCTAAGATACCTTTTTTGGCAACTTTGCATTTTCCAAACTTGTCAAGATTATTAAATGACCCAATCTGTCATGATCCATGTTGGCCTCCTATGCCGACCAAGTTACCCTCAGAGATTCAAAAGTTTGAAGACAAACCTAATGAAGATCCAGGTGATCATGTGACTACCTTTCACTTATGGTGCTCATCCAACTCATTGAAAGACGACTCAGTACAGTTGCATCTGTTTCAACACACTCTCATTGGGAGTGCCCCAAAATGGTACATCGAGCTCGACTGCTCAAGATACTCTACTTTTGGCGAATTGGAAATGGTTTTCTTAAACCATTTTCAATTACCTGTGAGATACGATGCCAACACCGAATTACTGGCCAACTTTGAGCAAACAAAGGCAGACAATATCTTTGATCACATTGGAGAATGGAGACACTGGAAGAGTTTGATAAAGGTACCAATCCCACTAGATCTCTTGCTAGAGTGTTTCATCAAGTCTTTGTTCCCTCAGTTATCCAAAGACATAGCAACATCGGGGGTATTTTAAGAAGAAGAAGTGATAATGAGAGATCAACAACTAGAGTTGATTTAATCTTAGTATGGTTTACTTTACGAAATTTTTCCTGATGCATCGAGGTCTATAATTGACGAGACTAGACAGAAGTCTAGACCACATGCCGATGCCATTGTCGGTTCAGCACAAGCGAAGCTCGCTGATCAACTGTCAAATCAATTGCAACAATTGTCGATACGACAGACATCGACCAACCAAACCTCTAGTTTGACTGCTCCCCCTACTCAGAAATCATATGTACACAGTGTAAAATCGATGAACCTTGAGGCTAATCAGCAGGCCGACGAGAAGAAGAAACAACGAAATAATGATAAGGGGGATAAGAAGCCCATCGATAATTCTGGCGGGGGAAACAAAGAGAGAAAGAAGTAAAAGTATTCATGAAACCTTTGCATGGAAGACCACCCAACTCACCTGTTCCATCGGCTTGTGAAGGCCCAAAAGTTATTGGCGCAACAACAGCGTGTTGTGTTAATAAACCCATTTCCACATGGGAAAAAATTAACTCAAGCCTCTACAAATGCAAATGGGGGCAGTCAGAGACACCCTTCATCATCTAGTAATCCCTTGACCTTGAATATCTATATGTTGAAAGGTGAAGCTCACATAGCTACTAGGGAACATGATTACAGAATGCTAAGTACTGCTGAAAAGGGAAAAGAAGATGAAAACCCATATGTTCCTCTCCAGATCGAGATAACGATGGGTGAAACAATGACACGCATCCTGAAAGGGGAATTCAATAAGGCTTCACATAATCCAAACGCGAGGGCCACCTAGAGCTACTATGTGGTGGAGGATTTGTCACAAACCCCTTGCACGATGTATGCTTTGGAGGTCCTCTAGAGCTTCCCTTCGTAGAGAAAGGCTCTTCTAGTTGCCTTAGGATCCACCAATACATGTAATCCAGGAACTATCACTCTTGATAAAACCGACTTGAAGCCTCGTCTCCCATATCATGTCACATTTCAGATACTAGTGTCTTACACCATGAAAACTTTTACTCGGAATATTTTTCGTATGGTGGTTGATGAGGGCACCTCAACATGTGTGATGTCGTTGGCATGTTGGAAGGAAATTGGCCAACCCATTTTTTCTCCTTCACCTACTCTTCTTACGTCTTTCGACGATCATTCTTTCAAACCACATGGAATCATCCCTTCTTTCCCAATGCAGTTAGGAGGGAAGACCGTGTGCGTCAAATTTGAAGTGGTCGATGTGCCTCTTGACTAAAACCTCCTGTTAGGAAGGAGTTGGACATATGCCATGCATGAAGTGGTTGCTATAATTTTTTGGGTCTTGTTGTTTCCACACGAGGGTCGAATCGTGACCATTGATCAATTGTCCTTCTCCAGGCCTGACTCCTCATCAGGGGCATCCATGGTCTTGATGATTGAAAACCCATAGCCTGATGTCGTCAATGTGGGGGTTGGTTTGTTCCCACCTCTCATGGGTACTTTCAATTACCTTCCTCCCTTCGGCGATGTCAAGATGATATCAGTTGTCCTCGACCAGCCTAAGGCTGAAATATTTTAAGTGTTGTCATTCCACATGACTTACATTAATGATTCATGGACTCTCCCTTCCCCATTGGCCATGATGGAAGGGATAGGGCATCGTGGCATGTCCATGCCTTTGTCCATGTCAAAGGTTGCATACTTATATTCCAACAAGCTTCTGTCGACCTTGATGTGACTCCCTCACAGAAGTTAGATCTAATTTTTGAACCTACCTAGGCTCAAGGTTCACTTCCATTATTGATTCTTTATACTTAGTCTTGCCCTTTGACGAGATGATTATAGAGGAATTTACTAGGCCTGACAAACCCTGGGATGATCTCCATCACAGATGTTATTTTCTCCCTGAGTTAGGAAGAATTGAGGTCGATGAATTCTTATTGACTATGAATGGAGTTAGGTCTTGTCCTATCAATCCTTTGTCTATGCACACAGTTTACGTCAAAGGTAATATGGAAACCATCACTAGAACAATACCTATTGATACATACAGAATCCCTGGCATCATGGAGAATGTCTTCGCCGGAGCAGACTGCTCCCCTGAGGAGATTCAAATCTATACATATTTATTTAAAGAATTTTGCGACGTTTTTGGCTGGTCTTACGAGGAAATGCCACGCAATGAACTAAGAATCGTCAAACATGAAATAATGACTTACCCTGATGCCAATCCGATCCAAAAGAATCTTCGTCTGGTTAATCCTCAAAAAGCAACAACTATCAAGGCTGAATTAGAGAAACTACTCCAACATGGTTTCATCTACCCTATCCAATTGACTCAATGGATGTCAAATCCTGTTTTGGTCAACTAAAAAAAAGAAATGATTCACGTATGTACGAACTTTTGTGATTTGAATAAGGCCTGTCCAAAGGATAATTTCCCCACCCCATTCATTGGCCAGATTATCGATGAATGCACAAGTTGTGAGGTCTTCTCTTTCATGGATGGTTTTTCAGGATACAATCAGATACAGATTAACCCCGAGGACCAGCATAAAACAACTTTTATCTATCCATGGGGTACATTTTCTTATCGAAAGATGACTTTTGGCCTTAAAAATGCTGGAGCCACCTTTCAATGAGCCATATATTTTATTTCCACGATCTCAAACACAGAGTCGAGGCTCATCTCGATGATTTAGCATCATGATATCAAAAGAGAGCTAATCATCCCATGCACCTCTGAATTATCTTTGAGAGATGTCGCTACTATCGGATTCGCTTGAATCCAAACAAATGTAGTTTTTTCGTGACGTCAGGTCATCTTTTAGTTTTTATATTTTTGACAATAGGAATCAATTTCCTCTCCTGTGCACTGTACCCTCAACTTTAGATTTTACAGCGAAAAGCCAATTTTCTTTGGTGTTTTATTGCAAACTATGCCGAGATCACTAAAGGGTTTATGCGTTTACTGAATAAGGGTGTCCCTTTCCTTTGGGATGAATCCGCTCAATGCTCATTCAAAGTGTTGAAATGTGCTCTCACATCTGCCCCTCTACTTCGGCCACCCAATTATAATAAATATTTCTTATTGTACTTGGTCGTGGCAGAGTCTACCATTGGTATGGTCTTGGTTCAAGAGGATGATATACTTGAATAACATGTGATTTATTACCTAAGTCGAGGCCTGGTTGGACCATAAATCAACTACTCCTATGGTTAGAAACTTGCGTTGGTAGCAGTACATGTTGTCCAGTTGTTCCGTCACTATATCTTGTTTTATTGTCGTTGTGAATCCATTCCAATATGTGTTGACACGACGTGTAATCGACAGAAATATCAGTAGATGGATTGTTATCCTCTAGGAATTTGACTTAGATTTTGTTTTCGAGAAATCTAAAAAGTCGATGGTCTTTGCAGAACTTATATCGGAACTTCCGGTCGAGTTGGGTGATGTTACGCCTGAAGAATCACCGATTAAAAGAGATATTTTTTTGATTTCATATTTAGACCCCTAGTATGGAGATGTACTAGTTTATCTCCAAACTTTGAAGTTCCCCGCCTTTGCTTCTTGTGATGAGCGTCGATGTATAACCCATGATGTAGCCCCCCTACTTCTCTATAGGGTTGCACGACCTCCCGGTCTTGGATCCTCCAATTATTGAGTCAAAAGAATCTATGGAACCTTAAAGGTCCCCTTCCATATCTAAATATAGGCCCCCTCAGCTTCTTGGTGCAGGTCTGACAACAACCCACAACCTTCCCCCTTCCTCTCTTTGAAAAAAATTAGAGTGCTAGTGTTAGCTCCCTTTCGGATAAGCCCTCACTTGATGTGACCTGGGTCTAGGACCACTTGATTGCAGATGTGGTCATTAGAGGTTTGGAATTAAACCAATTTTGGGCCCGCAATGATCCTCCATCCTACATGTATCCTCCAGATGAAACCAAGGTTCAAATTGTGGCTCACCTTCAATCTCTTAACCTCCTCACAACTTATGTTCCCACAATGACATGGGATTGTCGATCTAACGATCTTGCTGATAACTTCCAATAAACGCTTCAAATATGTGCCCTCCTTATCTACAGACCACATCAACTCTCCTTAAATCAACGGTCGGGGCTCTCTTCGTAATTCCGGACTCTGGGAGTTTGAAATATCAAACTCAACTCTCTTCCATACTCCAACCTTCCATAATTAGAAATCTACGGACACCTGTCCCATAAATAAATGGTCCTAGCTTCACCTGGGTGTTTTACCTTTCCAAGTAGATCAACAGTCCAATGGCCACTTCTTGATCGACCATCGAGATTTCCTCTGGGTCTCCGAACTTCTGAGATCTCAAATCTCAAACTTCCTTTTCCCAATGGATTTTACTTGGAGTCTAATATCTCTTATGCATGTCCTCCTGGATCCAATGGCTATGGATCTCTTCGAAACTTTACCCAGAGTTCATGGATTCATGCCACGTCTCCCTTAAATCTCACAGTCCATATATTGCCTCGGGACTTCGGGTCTTTGTGATCTGGTGATTTCCATTCTCAAACTAAAACCTCACTTCATCTTTTCTTCGAAGTACGAGATTTTTTGACAAGTGTCTCCTCCTAGATCAAAGACTCATAACTCTTCAGGTGCTCGTTCTCCACATGTTTAAATTCTCAACTTCCACCTTCCTCTAGATGTTCCGAGCTGCTGACACATAACCTCCTGGCTTCAACGGTCCTGATATGCTTTGGTGTTGGCATGTTTACAGGAAGGTGTGCTTGTCATTGATGGAAATATCAGAGTATGCAGTGATGGAAAAATAGGGACAACGTAATCTTAGAAGAGAAAAGTGTAGAGGTGCACGCAGAGTGCAAGAGTGTGCTTGTTCATTTGATGGAAAATAGGAAGGCAAGGAAGACCAGCAACGCAGGGATAATGGCATGGAAATATCAGAATTGTAAAATCCATTTCGGAGTTTTAGATACTGGGAGATTGAGAAGTCAAGATTCGAGACTCTTCAACATAGGAGTCTTGAAGTTGTGAAATGCGAAACCCTAAAATCCCGAAATAGGCACATCTATCAGAGTTTCGGATACCAGGATATTGAGAAGTCAAGAGTCGAGACTCTTCAACACAGGAGTCCCGAAGTCGTGAAATGTGAAACCCTGAAATCCTGAAATAGGCACATCTACCAGATTTTTGGATACCGAGAGATTGAGAAGTCAAGAGTTGAGACTCTTCAACACAGGAGTCCCAAAGTCGTGAAATGGGAAACCCCAAAATCCTGAAACAAGCACAACTACCGGAGTTTTAGATACTGGGAGATTGAGAAGTCAAGAGTCGAGACTCTTCAACACAGGAGTCTTGAAGTCGCGAAATGTGAAACCCCGAAATCCTGAAACAGGAACATCTACCAGATTTTCATATACCGGGAGATTGGGAAGTCAAGAGTCAAGACTCCTCAGCACAAGAGTCCCAAAGTCGTGAATTGTGAAACGCCAAAATCCTGAAATAGGCACACCAACAAATATTTTTGCAGACCGGGAAATAACTCCATTTCGGAGTTCTAGATACTGGGAGTTGAAGTGTTGAAACACTTCACCACAAGAGTGCCGAAATGTGAAACGACAAAATACTAGACTGTTGATCTGACTCCATTTCAGAGTTTCAGATACATGGAGATGGAGGATTCAAGACCTAAGACTGTTCATCACATGAGTCCCAAAGTGCCGAAACGCGAAATATAGTTTTGAATAAGGCTTGGTCACCATCGATGGTCACATCGTTGAAGAGCTATAGAAAAGAGCTCGAGGAGATAATATCCCTTTTGGGATTTTCGGGGATCGGGAGTTGGAAGAGTCAGAGTGACTCGCAACAGGAGTTCACGACATGTGAAATCACGAAATAGCGAAATGCGAAATGCCAAAATGTTGATGTAGCTAGTGGTCACCGCCGATGGTCACGTAAGTGGAAGGAGATAGCATAGCTAGGATCCATTTCAAGTTTCTCACTGTAACTACTAGAAACCACTAATGGTTTCTGCCAGAGGGCTCGAAGATATGTCTATGTAAGTGCCAGAGGAGCTAAAGATTCTTAAGGAATCTGCCAGTGGAATGAAGATTGATTAGAGCGGCGATTGACAGATGGAAGAGCGTTGAAGCCTGTAATTGTGATAGAGAGGTTGAGCTTGACTTTAATAGAGAATATGGAAAGTATCAATTGCTAGAGAGGCAAAGGAATCTTGGCATAACACCCAATGATGATGGACGCATGGTTTTAACTGCCAGAGAAGCTGAAGAGTTGAAATGATGATTAGGCAGAGCACTCGACATGGGGAGAGCATGAAGAAGAATGGTGATATAGAATGCACAAGGTTCATAGAGACTATAAGTATGTTGAACAAAGAAGTGATGGGGTTTGTTATTGAGAGTGATTCAGGGTGAATAGAAGGAGGAGAGTGCAGTAGTTGAAATATAGAGAAGAAGAATGGTGCATGGAAATGGAGATGGCCCACAAAGAATAAAAGGCAGAAGCACAGAAAGAACAAGGAGGTGTGTAGCAAGACAGTGAGACAATAAAGGAAGACTGAGGTGCTCTTGTAGAGAAAAATAGAAGATGAAAAATCACAAGAAGATGCAGACAGAGAGACACTGATACATGAGAACATATCATCATAGTAGAACTGTGATAAGCCTGGTAAGCCAAAGATAAATATTGTAGCACTGTGATAAACTTATATATATAGAAAAATTTATATTTCAGGGTGGTTGGGAGGTGCTAGGGAGGACTGTTGTCCTCATAGGTTCAAGTGGGTGCTTGAACACAGGGAGTTGTAGCTTCCATCTGGTTGCAGCCATAAAAACCAGGGTGGCAGGGTGGTGCAAGAGAGAACTGTTGTTCTCTGTTGTACAGGTTGGTGCCTGTGTGGCTAGAAGTTGGTACTTCCATATAGTTGGAGCTGGAACAATTAGGAAGTTGGTGCTTCCTTCTAGTGGGTGCTAGAGAAACCAGGGAGTTGGTGCTTCCTTCTAGTAGGTGCAGAGAAAATAGAGAGTTGGCGCTCTCAGCAAGTTGCAGCTTGCAATACAATGGTTGTAGCCTCACAATGAGTTGGAGCTCATATGTATGATAATGTACAGAGTGTAAAGATTACTTATCATATAAAGAATAAGAGGTTTTTACCCTTTATGGGTTTCGTCAGGAAATATCTGTCTCCATAGATTTCATATGTGACAATGATGTTGAATGTTCTATTGCTTACTTCCCTGCATTATTGTGATTGTCATTAAGTGCTCGTCAAAGAATTTAAAACAAGCATAATTTTTTAAGCACGGTAACAACTGATTCACCCCCCCTCTTAGTTGTCCAACAATTGGTATTAGAGCCGAGCCCTTTTATCTAAGGGTAGATCCTAGAGCTTAAACATGTCAAGCCATGAAGGAAATTCAACCAATAAGGCCCCTCTGTTCAATGGAACAAACTTTGCCTTTTGGAAAGTTAGAATGAGAAATTACATAATGGCTTTAGGTGCAGAT
>JASDQU010307578.1:144365-163530 GCA_032191745.1 Picea mariana
GCATGTTTTCTTTGACATTGATGTCAAAGGGGGAGAAAAGGAGTGGTCTGGACTAGATGCTATAGTTGGAGGTCCAAAATAGTTTAGCGCACTCATTCAGGGTTGTCATCAATGCCAAAGGGGGAGATTGTTGGCATGTTTACAGGTAGGTGTGCATGTCATTGATGGCATGATCAGAGTATGCAGCTATGGAAAAACAAGTACAACGTAAGCTCATAAGAGAAAAGTGCAGAGGTGCACGTAGAGTGCAAGAGTGTGCTTGTTCATTTGATGGCAAACAGGAAGGAAAGAAAGATCAGCAACACAGGGATAATGGCATCTAAAGATCATAAGCGTAAACTCCATTTCAGAGTTTCGAATACTAGGAGATTGAGAAGTCAAGAGTCGAGACTCTTCAACACAGGAGTCCCGAAGTCGCGAAATGCGAAACCCCGAAATCACAAAATAGGCACATCTATCGGAGTTTCGGATACCGAGAGATTAAGAATTCAAAAGTCGAGACTCTTCAACATAGGAGTCCCTAAGTCACGAAATGCAAAACCCTGAAATCCCGAAACAGGCAAATCTACCAGAGTTTCAGATACCGGGATATTGAGAAGTCAAGAGTTGAGACTCTTCAACACAGGAGTCCCGAAGTCGCAAAATGAGAAACCCCGAAATCCTGAAACAAGAACATCTACCGGAGTTTCAGATACTAGGAGATTGAGAAGTCAAGAGTCGAGACTCTTCAACACAGGAGTCCCGAAGTCGCGAAATGTGAAACACCAAAATCCCAAAATAGGCACACCAACAAAGAGTTTCATAGACTAGGAAATAACTCCAATTTGGAGTTCTGGATACCAGAGGTTGAAGTGTCGAAACACTTCACCACAAGAGTGCCAAAATGCCAAATTGCTGAAATGTGAAATGATGAAATACCGGACCATTGATATGACTCCATTTCAGAGTTTCGGATACTGGGAGATGGAGGATTCAATACCCAAGACTCTTCATCACAAGAGTCCCAAAGTGTCGAAATGCGAAATTGTGAAATATAGTTTTGAATAAGGCCTGGTCACCGTCGGTGGTCACATCGTTGAAGAGCTATAGAGAATATCTCGAGGAGATAAGCTCCCTTTTTAGAGTTTAGGGGATCGGGAGTTGGAAGAGTTAGAGTGACTCGCAATAGGAGTTTGCGACATGTGAAATCATGAAATAGCGAAATCGTGAAATGCAAAATGCTGAAATTTCTATGTAGCCAATGGTCACTGCCAGTGGTCACGTAAGTGGAAGGAGCTAGCATAGCTAGGCTCCATTTCAAGGTTCTCACTGTAACTACTAGAAACCACTGATGGTTTCTACCAGAGGACTCGAAGATACTTCTATGTAAGTGCCAGAGGAGTTGAAGAGTCTTAAGGAATCTGCCAGTGGAATGAAGATTGGTCAGAGAGGTGATTGACAGATGGAAGAGCATTGAAGCCTGTAACTATGATAGAGAGGTTGATCTCGACTTTAACAGAGAATACGAAGAGTCTCGATTGCTGGAGAGGCAAAGGAATCTTGGCATAGCACCCAATGATGATGCATGCATGGGTTTAATTGCCAGATAAGCTGAAGAGTTGAAATGATGATCAGGCAGAGCACTCAACATGGGGAGAACATGCAGAAGCATGGTGAGATAGCATGCACATGGTGCACAGAGACTATAAGTATGTTGAACAAATAAGAGATGGGGGTTGTTGTTGAGAGTGATTCAGGGAAAGTAGAAGGAGGAGAGTGCAATAGCTGAAATACAAAGAAGAAGAATGATGCATGGAAATGGAGATGGCCCATAGAGCATAAAAGGAAGAAGAACAGAAAGCGTAAGGAGGTGTGGAAAAAGACAGTGAGACAGTAAAGGAAGACTGAGGTGCTCTTGTAGAGAAAAACAAAAGATCAGAAATTGCAAGAATATGCAGACAAAGAGACACTGATACAGGAGAACAGATAAACATAGCAGAACTATGATAAGCCTGGTAAGCCAATGATAAATATTGTAGCACTATGATAACCTTATATATATAACAAAATTTATATTTCAGGGTGGTTGGGAGGTGATAGGGAGGACTATTTTCCTTAGAGGTTCAAGTGGGTGCTTGAACACAGAGAGTTGTAGCTTCCATCTGGTTGCAGCCAGAAAAACCAGGCTGGTAGGGTGGCACAAGGGAGAACTGTTGTTCTCTATTGTACAGGTTTGTGCCTATGTGACTGGAAGTTGGTGCTTCCATATAGTTGGATCTGGAGAAATTAGGTAGTTGGTGCCTCCTTCTAGTGGGTGCTAGAGAAAACAAAGAGTTGGTGCTTCCTTCTAGTAGGTGTTATAAAAAACAGAGAGTTGGTGCTCTCAGCAAGTTGCAACTTGCAATACAGATGTTGTAGCCTCACAATGAGTTGGAGCTCATATGTATGATAATGTATAGAGTGTAAAGATTACTTATCATATAAATAAGAAGAGGTTTTCACCCTTTATGGGTTTCCTCAGGAAATATCTATCTCTGTAGATTTCATATGTGACAATGATGTTGAATGTTCTATTGCTTACTTCCCTACATTATTGTGATTGTCATTAAGTGCTCATCAAATAATTTAAAATAAGCATAATTGTTTAAGCACGGTAACAACTGATTCACCCCCCCTCTCAGTTGTCCAACATTCATCTCTCTGGCTCTCCACGCTCTGGGAGTTTCAAGTCTCAAATTTGACTCCTTGTGTGCCCATGATATCTGATGACTCACTCTTGATCAATAGAATGAATGAGATTCCACTTTAGTGTTCCGACACTCCGGACTTCGGGAATCTCAAGTTTCAAGCCACTCTCCCTCTTGAGCTTACAATAACCAATGAATGTGATTTCTCCTGGATATCCAACGCTTAGTCTCCACCTCCTGTGATCTTATGGATTAGATCTATCTCACTAATCGGATGGTCAAGATTCTATTCTGGGTCTTTGGACTCTATAAATCTCAAGTTTCAACCCCAATAGCTTCTCTCCTCGGTAAGCAAAATACTAAGGTTTGAGCACTTCCTTCTGATCTGAAGACTGTCGATCTTCTTTCCTATGATCCAACAATCATGGTCATTCTTTCTCCTGAGCTTCTAATATCTCTTCACCTTGGAAGATTTATCCTCGTTAAAATGTTACAAACCTTTGTTTTCCCAACAAATCCGTCTCTGGGATTTTGTCAACACTTGAGAAAAGTGTTATCTCTTCTGAGATTCTATCCTTAAAAGATTTTGATCTTCCACGCACACTTTTCATTCTTGAGATTTCGAATAACTTAGTTCACAGGATTTTCTTGAAAATAAAATGCTTCTTTCCCACCTCGCATTCTTCTACGCTAGTTATTTGAAGCTTGTTGGATTCTTGACATTGTGCACACCTTGTACCTGATCTGATTTTCTCTGGTTCCCTCTCTTAACTTCTCTGAGTCAATCTAAGACTCATTTGATGCACTCCTTGCGTTCGAGATGCACACCTTGCATACAAGTATCAAAAGAGAAACAATTGAAAATCAACCATCTTCGTCACGAATTCATACAGTTAATCTTTCGAAAAAACATACATGAACGAACTAACTAAAGCATACACATAGAAATCAACATTAATTTCAATCACACATAAGATGAACACAGTCCAAAGATTTGGGACAATTTCTGTCTGTTCCATTCATTCATGAAAAACAAAATACATAGTGTTTCTACTACTCTACTTTTCTCTACTGATCTCTCTATTCTACCTCATACATCCTCCTTCTATTACAATGAAACAATGATCTATCTAAGGACCGCTCCACAAACTCTCTCATCCTGTTCTAAAATCTATCATTTCAAATTCAAAGCTATTACCTACTCTGTCCTATTACAATAACTACTAGTTATTTCCAGATAGATTCAACACTCCATATCTGCAATTTCTTACAGTCCTTCAAGACTTTACAAGCAAGTTACATTTCAAAATGTTGTTTACAAAAATATCTCAACAACCAATTAAATTTTGAGTTAAATTCTTGATTTTAAACTCTGTCATTGCTGAGATGTCATTCGTATGCCTCCACACATGCGTTGTTGACTTTGAAGGCGATGCTCCTACGTCATACTCCTCTGGTTAAAAATTTTCATGGACTCCTATCCATGAGCTCCTGTACTGTCTTTCCATATCAGGTTCGGTGACCCAACTTGCATCTTCCATTGGATGATATTTCCACTTCACTAAGCACTAAGAATATGTCTTCCTCCTGGTCTTCTTTCCATCCCTCTATTCAATGATTTTCTCCATCTGAGGTTTTTCTATTGTGGGCAATTTATCTTCCCACTGAATTTGTTTCTGATCATCTAATTCTCCTACTTCATCTCTTCTGTAAGGATATAGGTCTACAACATTGAATATCGGCGATATCCCAACATTGTCTGGAAACTTAATTTCATAAGCATTGGCTTCGAATTTTCTGAGAATCCTGCATGGTCCTATCTTCTTCATCTTCAAGTTGTTATACATTCCCCTTGGAAACCTTTCTTTTCTCAAATGAGCTAAAAATTCATCTCCAACTTTGACTTGACCTTCTCTTCTCTTTTGATCAACTCTGCTCTTGTATTTCTGACTGTTCTCCTGTAGCTGTTCTATGACTCTATCATGGAGTTTCTGCATTTTTGCTGGAAAATCCTCTGCTCCAACACTTATGAATTCATATTGATTCAAATATCTCAAATATGTAATCCCTCTTGGTTGTATACCATACACAATTTCAAATGGACATTTTCCTGTGCTCTTATTCACTGAATTGTTGAATGCAACTTCTGCTTGTGCCAGAATCTGATCCCATTGTCGACCTTTCTCAGTGACTAAACTTCTCACCAAGTTTTCGAGACTCATGTTTACTACTTCATTCTTTCCATCTATCTGAGGGTGATATGCTGAAGTAAAGGACAAGTTTGTCCCCAACATTTTTCATAGAGTCCTCCAAAAGTGTCCTACAAATTTGGTGTCTTTGTCTGAAACTATGCTCCTCAACAATCCATGTAGTCTCACTACTTCTCTTAAAAGAAAATTGGCGATGTGCATGGCATCGCTTGTCTTCTGGCATGGTATGAAATGTGCCATTTTTGAGAATTTAACTACCACAACAAATATGGAATCGCTCCTTTTTTGAGTTCTAGGAAATCCCAAAACAAAATCCATACTAATTTCATCTCATGACCTCTCTGGAATTGATAATGGCTAATACAAACTAGTGTTCTGTTGTCTTCCTTTTGCATAATGACAAATTCTACATTTGTTCATGAAATTATTCACTTCTTCTCTCATGCCTGGCCAATAATACAAATTTCTCAATTGTGCAAATGTATTATCGTGACCAAAGTGTCCAACTAAACCTCCACTGTGTTTTTCTTTCTGCAGGTTGTCTCTCGTTGAGCATTTCGGAACACATAATTGGATCCCTTTGAACAGTAATCCATCCTGGATCAAATATTCAGTCCATGGGATTTTCTCTCCCAATAAAGGATTTTTGCATGCCTCATAAGCTTCTTTGAAATCTGTGTCTTCTTTATACATCTCCTTGAGGTGTTCGAATCCCAAAGTCTCCACTTGGAATTCTTGTATAATCAAACTCCTTTTGCTCAAAGCATCTACAACTTTTTTAGAAGTTCCAACAATGCATTTAATAACAAAAGTAAAATTATGCATAAATTCTACCCATTTTGCACGTTTCTGATTCAACTTTTCTTGCCTAGTAATAAACTGCAAAGCATGATTATCACTGTACAAGACAAATTCTTTAGGGATTAGATAATGTCTCCATTTTTTCAAATCTTGAATCACTGCATAAAATTCCTTTTCATACGTGGAATACTTTTTCTTGGCATCATTCAGTTTCTCACTGAAATAAGAAACTGGCCTATTGTCCTGACTCAAGACTGCTCTAATAGCTAATCCACTTGCGTCACATCTCACCTGAAATGTTTTTCCAAAATCTGGTCAGACCAGAATTGGCTGCTCTATGATCTTCTCTTTCAACACTTTGAAAAAAAATTCATCTTCCTCTATCCAACTAAAGGATTTGTGTTTCTTCTTCACAGTGTCTGGCATGGGTGCACATATGCCACTGAAATTTCTAATTAATTTTCTATAAAAAATCGCTAACCCATGAAAAATTCTTACCTCAAATATACTGCTCAACAATGGCCATTCTCTGATCACTCTCACGTTTTATGGGTCCATCTTCAATTCATTTGAAGAGATTACAAAACCCAAATATATGAGCTCCTTATTCATAAAATAAATCTTCTTCAGATTTATCATCAATTTCTCTTGTTGCAACCTTTCCATCACTAAGGTCAAATGTCTTAAGTGTTCTTCCTTCATCTTGATGAAGATTAGTATGTAATCCATATATACTATGAAAACTTTTCCTATGAAGTCTTTCAACACTTCATTCATTAACCTCATAAATGTGCTTGGTGCATTTGTCAACCCAAACAACATGAACAACCATTCAAACAATCCTTCATTTGTCTTGAATTTTGTTTTCCATTCATCTCCCTCTCTCATTCTTATTTGATGATATCCTCTCTTCAAGTCTACCTTGGAAAAATAACTTGCTCCACTCAAACAATCCATCAAATCATCCATCCTCGATAAAGGAAACCTGTATCTAATGGTTATCTTGTTGATGGCTTGGGAATACGTACACATCCTCCATCCCCCATCTTTCTTTGGACTTAATATAGTCGGTACTGCACATGGGCTTAGGCTTTCTCTGACTAACCCTTTATCCAACAACTCCTGGACTTGATTCTTGACCTCCTCATTCTCTCTAGGTGTCAACCTATAAGCTTCTTTGTATGGTAAAATAGCTCCTGGAATAAGGTCAATATGATGGCTTATACTCCTGATGGGTGGCAATGAGTGTGGTAACTTATCCACGACCATATCAACAAAGTTTTCTAATAGTTCTTGGATTTCTACAGGAAAGTCTTCTACAAAAGTATTTGTAAGGATAAATATCGTCTTCCTCACTACACCAAACTGCATTTCTTTCTCCTTCTTGACTTCTTTTAAGAGATCCTTCCCACTCATGAGAAGTATGATTGAAATAGCTTCTTTCTTTTGCTCTTTGTCTTCTATGGGTAACACCATATGTGTTCTACCATTTTTCTCTAGGGTATAGGTATTCTTCCTTCCATCATGAATAACCTTTCGTTCATACTACCATGGCCTGCCCAATAAAATATGAGAGACATCTATAGGAATTACATCACATAATATTTCATCCCTATAACATCCTATTTTAAATTCAACTTGGCATTGTTGACTTACCATGACTTGATGGCCTTTTGCAACCATGATACCTTGTATGGATTTGGATGTGTAGTTGTCTTCAATTCCATATTTTCCACCATCTCCGTGGATACTAGATTGTTAGTGCCCCATTGTCTATCATCACCTTGCAAACTATGTCTTTCAACTTGCAAGTAGTTCTGAATAGGCTTGTTCGTTGAACTAGTTCCTCTAGTTCCTTTTCTGGTTTAAGAAGAATCTTCCTCATCAAGAGGTTTCTTCCTCCTTCTACTGCTTCTGATTCCACATGTTTTTCTCTTAAACAATGTGTGCTTCTTTTCCTTCTCTCCTTCTATTGGGACATTTCCAATATTTGTGTCCTCCTTTTCCACAGGTATAACATTTAACCACGCCTCCTCCGACTCTTCCTCTTCCTATACCTATGGAAAAAGAACCTCTTCTTCCATGTTGTCCTTCTTTAGAACTTCCACCCTTTTCATGGTGACTATATTGTTTTTCATCTTCAGGCTTCGACTTATGGAACTTCTCTCTGCTGATTCCCTTGCCTCTATTTGAATTTCCCCCTCTGCATCACTGGATTTGCTTCCTAGCCAATTTTTCCTCAACTTTCAAGGTTGCTTGATAGGCATCCTTGAATTTATTGAAAAACATCATGTTGATCTCCTCTTGTATTTCATATCTCAACCCATTGATATATCTATATGTCTTCTCATCTTCATTCTCTTTCTGTCTAGCCCCGACGTTTAGTTAGTAAAATTATTCAGTGTACTCCTTCACTGATAAACCCCTTTGAATAAGGTTCTACAATCTTTTGTAAATATTGATTTGGTAATCCTTCGGGATAAATTTGGCCTTCAACTTGGCCACCATCCTATCCTAGTTTTTAATTTTCTTCTTACCATTTCTCCTGCGTTCGATGTGCAATTCATCCCACCATAATGTTGCATGACATTTTAGTCTTTTCATTGCATGCTTCACCATCTTGTCTTCTTCGATATCTTCGTAATCGAAGTATTTGTCCATAGTACACACACAATATAACAATTATTCAACTTCTAAATTGTATTCATACATAGGTACCTTTATCCTTTCTCTGAATCCTATATTTGAAACAAATTTTGTCAAGTGTTCTTGTGCAACATCCTCCACATCATTTTCTTCGGCCTATTCTCCCTCTCTCTCAGCTTCATTGACATCACCAATGTTTAGTGCTCTTCTTTGTGCTGCACAAGATCATCCAATGCTCATCTTTGATACCACCTGACACAACCCCCCTACTTCCCCATAGGGTTGCGTGACCTCCCGATCTTGGATCCTGTGATTATCAAGTTGAAATACTCTCTAGAACCTTAAAGGTCCCCTTCCATATCTAAACACACCCCCCTCGGCTTCTTGGTGAAAGTTTGACAACAATCCGTGACCTTCCCCCTTCCTCTCTACGCGAAAACTCAGAGTGCCAACGTTAGCTCCCTTTTGGATAAGCCCTCACTTGATGTGACCTAGGTCTAGGACCACATGATTGTGGGTGTGGTCATGAGAGGTTTGGAGTTAAACCACTTTTGGGCCCGCAATGCTCCCCCAACATACACATATCTTCCAGATGAAACCACAGTTCAAATTGCGGCCTGCCTTCGATCTCTTAACCTCCTCGCAACTTTTGTTCCCGCAATGACACATGATATTCAATCTAACGATATTGACAATAGAATCTAATCAATGCTTCAAATATGCACCCTCCTTATCTATGGACTAGATCAACTCTCCTTAAATCATCGATCGATGCTCTCTTCATAATTCCAGACTCCGGGAGTTTGAAATCTCAAAATCATCTCTCTTTCGTACTTCAACATTTTGGAATTAGCAATCTATGGACACCTGTCCTGTAAATCAATGATCCATCCTTCACCTAGGTGTTTGACCTTTCAAACTAGATCAACGGTCCAATGGCCCCTTCTCAATCGACGATCGAGATTTCCTTCGAGTCTTCGGACTTCTGAGATCTCAAAACTTGAACTTCCTTTTCCTAATGGAATCTACCCAGAGTCTAAGATATCTTAACACACATCCTCCTGAATAAAAAATTGTGGATATATTTGGGAATTTACCTGGATTTCATGGCCATGAATCCCTTAGGTCTCATGGTCCATCTCTTGCCTTGGGACTTCAGGACTTTGTGCTCCAGCAATTTCAATTCTCAAACTGAAACCTCACTTCAACTTTTCAATCTGTTGACAAGTGTCTCCTCCCAGATCAAGGAATCATGGCTCTTCGGGTGTTCGCACTCCATGTGTTTCAAGTCTCAACTTCTTCTTTCCTCCACATATTCTGAGCTTCTAACACTTACCCTCCTAGCTTCAATGGTCCTGATATGCTATGGATCTCCAACTCTTTGCGCTCCGGGAGTTTTAAGTCTCAAACTTGACTCCTTGTGTGCCTATGATATTTGAAGCCTCACACTTGATCAATTGGATGATTGAGATTCCACTTCGGCGTTCTGACACTCCAAGCTTCGGGAATATCAAGTTTCAAGATTCTCTCCCTCCTGATCTTACAACAACCAATGACTGTGATTCCTCCTGGCGATCCAAGGCTTAGTCTTCACTTCCTGTGATCTGATGACTTAGATCTATCTCATTGATCAGATGACTGAGATTCTATTTCAGGCCTCCAGACTTTGAAAATATCAAGTTTCAACCCTGATAGCTTCTCTCCTTAGTACACAAAATACTAAGGTTCAAGCACTTCCTTCTGATCCAACGACTATTGATCTTATTCCCTATGATACAACGATCACAGTCATTCTTCCTCCTAAGCTTATGATATCTCTCCACCTTGGAAGATTTATCCACTTTCAAAGGTTCCAAACCTTTTTTCTCCCGACGAATCCGTCTCTAGGATCTCGTCAACACTCGAGAAAATTGTTATCTCTTCTGAGCTTTTATCCTTAAAAGGATTTTGATCTCCCATGCACACTTTGCATTCTAGAGATTTCAAATAACTCAGTTCAAAGGATTTTCTTGAAAAGAAAATGCTTCTCGCCCACCTGGCATTCTTCTATGTTGGTTCTTCAAATCTTGTTGGCTTCTTGATGCTGTGCACACATTTCACCTGTTCTGAGTTTCTATGGTTCTCTCTATGAACTTCTCTGAGTCAATTTTAGACAAAGGTGATGCACTCCTTATGTTCTAGATGCACACCTTGCATACAAGTATCAAAAGAGAAATGATTGAAACTCAACCAGCTTCATCACGAACTCATTCAATTAATATCTCAAACAATCATACATGAACGAAATAACTAAATCATACACACAAAAATCAACATTCATTTCAATCACACATAAGATGAACATAGTCCAAGGATTTGGGACAATTTCTGTTTGTTCCATTCATTCATGAAAAAAAAAATACATAGTGTTTATGATACTCTACTCTGCTCTACTGATCTCTCTATTCTGTCTCATACATCCTCCCTCTATTAAAATGCAACAATGAACTATCTAAGGACTTCTCCATGAGCTCGCTCGTCCTATTATGAAATCTATCATTTCAAATTCAAATCTATTACCTACTATGTCCTATTACTATAACTACTAGTTATTGCCAGATAGAGTCAACACTCCATATATGCAACTTCTTACAATCCTTCAAGACTTTACAAAAAAGTTACATTTTAAAATGTTATTTACAAAGATATCTCAACAACCTATTAAATTGTGAGTTAAATGCTTGATTTGAAACTCTCTCATTGCTAATATGCCATTCGTCTACCTCCACACGTGCACCGTTGACTTTGAAGGAGATGCTCTTGCATCATGCCATCAAGCAAAAAATTATCTCATACTCGAGGACACTTTGTATTGGCGAAGTGTAGATTGCATCCTTCGTCGGTGCCTCACTCATGAAGAAGCAAAACTCATGCTTAATGACTGCCACATTGGAGCATGTGGTGGTCATTTGTCTAGGTTGGCAACATCCCAAAATATTCTATGAGCTAGTTACTATTGGCTGATGTTAGTCAAAGATTGCGTTGAATCAGTCAAGAAGTGCCACCCGTGTCAAATCTTCTCTAGGAAGATGAGGGCACACCCCGCTCCTATGTTTCCCATCATTACAGTTGGCCCCTTCACTAAGTGGGGGATTAGTTATACCTCTTGCCAACCCCCTTTAGCCAGGGGGCACTGTTATATCATTGTAGTAGTAGACTACTTTACAAAGTGGGTCAAAGATATGCCAACGTTCAAAGATGATGGAGAGACAACAACTCTCTTCTTGTTTAATCAGATAATAGCAAGTTTCGATGTCCCGAAGGAGTTTTTCATTGACCATGGCAGTCACTTTCAGAACAAAATGATGCCCAAATTAACATCAAAGCTAGGGTTTAGGAAAGAACACTCATCAGCTTATGTAAAGCTATGGATCCGGTGATTCGCCCAATAAGTAAAACTATCAATTTGAGTGATAGGTTGGTAATCCTATTAATTGGCACCTAAGAACTTACTTTCTTAGTGCCAGCCTCACAATGGAGTCCAATCAGCTTTGCAATGTTGTGAGACCTGAGGGGAAAAGCACGCAAGTTGATTGTTTCACCCCTCCTCGAGAGGCCAGTCAAAAAGTAAATGTCTTCATTCGTTGGAGTCAACGAATACCCCTCGAGCATAAACGCCTCAACGTCAGGATGCCAATAATCTACTAAGGCATTCAATAGTCTGGGTTGTGCCCTCATGAATGGACACCAAAAGAACTTCCACAAAACACAACGTCTTAATGCGGCCATAGCTGTAGGGTCCTCATCGACCAATAGATCAATATCCTCATGCTCCCTCTATCTCCAATAGATGTACATTCTGCAAAATGACAAGTTCAAAAGAGAGTTAATGATTGAATTTTTAATTTTTTCATATCTTTGAGGGTGTACACAGGCTATATTGGACACAGTCGTGTATGCACGCGGGCAGTTTTTTTTCTTCGCATGGGAATACTTGGTATGTCCTAGAAAAACCCGCGTACACATAGGGCTAACCTTTTCTAAAGGTGCGCACCCCCAAAAAAACTAAAACTAATGGAAAAGGAAAGTATGGAAATACAAGAGGAGCTAGTTTGTACATACTTGGTCCAAGAGGAAGTTTGTTTCATCCACTGAAGCTCCCGAAATCAACTTCTTTAACAAAGGGGTGTTTTTGGATTTTTGGTCAATTCTCAATTTGCAATAGTGATAATGAGCTGCTAGCTTCTATTTATAGACTTTTTTTTGGCCCTTTTTGTCCTTTTTTGACCTCTTTTGTCGTTTTTTCTGGCTTGAAAATCATTTAACGTGGTTCTTGAGTTTCTCATTGGATATACTTTACTTTTGGTTTGGGAAAACCTTTTGAAAGATTGGGCACTTTTAAGGTCTTTTGGTAAAAAGTCATTTTTCCAACTTTGTGCATCTAAGTGAGGATTCCACCTCCACTTGTTGCACCTTGTTGTCTTTTTCTCTTTTCCATAGGATCGATCCCACTGAATTGTGACACAGAACCTTCATTGCTACTCTAGAAGTGTCATAATTTAGTGGTAGAGCCTACCTTCACATGGATGACCTAGGTAGATCTTGGTTGCATTTTGGTGTCCATGCCGTCATTAATGAATTTAGGATTGGGAGTCCTTGTTAGTCTTGTCCTAATTACGATATTGAGCCTCATATGTCTGATATGTTTTTGCTCTTGACCTCATCCTCGGGACTCCCACAAAATGGGTCTTCTTTTAAGCCCTTTTCAGACCCTCTAAATATGAAAAGATTGTCGAGCGATCTTGTTGTCCTTCATGCTAGCCAAAATAAAATGTGAAGGCACGTATTTCCGGTAGTATTTTACCCCTTTTTTTGTTTGGATGGTCAATTTTATGAACAAAGGTACGCTCTAGGAACTTCAGTTCGCTAGAAGAGTATTCTCAGGTATAAGTTTACCCCTTTTTCGGGCCTAAGGGACTAAATTTACGAAAAAGGAACCCTGATGGAGTTCATAGTTAAGCTCTTTTCAGACTCCCTAAAATTGAAAATATATCTGAGTGACCTTGTTCCTTCACACTCGTTAAAATGGTCCAGAATAATGTCCTCTACGGAGTCCATAGTTAAGCTCTTTTCAAACTCCTTAAAATTGAAAAGATCGTTGAGTTACCTTGTTCTTTCACACTCGTTAATTGGTTCAGAAAAACATCTACTGGAATAAGTTTACCCCTTTTTTTGGCCTATATATTAAGGAGGAAAAAAGTTACACCTTGGGAGATTCATCTCGCCAGGAGATTTCTCCTCAGTAAATTTCACATTTTTTGGGCTGAGACTAAATCTAGAAAAAGAAGTGAGTCCATAGTTAAGCTCTTTTCAGACTCCTTAAAATTGAAAATATTGTCGAGTGATGTTTTCTTGGTCACAGATTAAAATAGTTTTGAATAGACGTCTTTTCAATGCTAGTTTACCCCTTTCTCGAACCGATTAGACTATCTTCGAAAAAGGTACCCCAGTGGAGTCTTGTTTTTTGCTTTTTGAGACTCACTAAAAATGAAAAACCACTGATCTTACCTTCTCTGGACTCGTTTAAAATTACATTGAAGGACTTTATCATTGTGTCTTATTAATCGAATCTTCATCTCTGCGTCTTTGGCCTAATGCTGACTCCATGTTTCTCTCAACTGAACCTTTGAAGCATGCCTTATACACAAGCCTTGTAGCACTTTGCCTTTGCGTCTTGACACCTTGACCCATGGAAGAATTTTCTCGAGTTTCCTTTCCCTCCACATGTCTCCTTGCTCTGAGCATTAGTGTGTTCCTTGCGCTTAGAACTAGTATGCCTGCGACACTCATTCCTCCTTTGTAATGTAGCATTCTTTTATTCTTCTTCAAGCTCTCCAAAATATTAAAAAAGACAAACAAAAAAAAATATACCCCAAAAAGAGGATGGGAAAAGTATTTTATTTTTATGGAAGCACAATGAATCGCCCTTGGACAAAGCACATCCTTCCATTTGTTCGTGAAGATTTGGGATTTAATATGACCTTAGAAATGTTTTCTCATAACATAGAGTTGTGTTCTCCTCCATTTGGTTATCCTTCAAAACATATGGAGAGTTTGCGTTGCCTCCTTCATCATGAACTTATGTCAATTTATTACTTCCCGAGTCAGATAATCAATCGTGCTATTGTCCAAGGAAATTTTTACCCAACTTGAGTTGGCCTCTCTGCAGTTTGTCTCTTTCCCTCATGCCTGGCCATCCTGAAAGTCCAATCAAATCCTTGTTCAAAATAAATGAAGTTATTTTCTTGATCATCGAGATCCTCTTGTCCATTCCTCGACGATCCATCGAAGACCTCTAGGTAGTGAAGTCACACACTCACATTACACTCCTACCCAAGTTTTGAAGATCTTGAAGTTGTTTCTCGAGCTCTTATGGTCTCATCTCCAGCCACCAGGCATCATTGGCTTCTTGAAGATGGATATTATACATGTATATATTTGATTTTGGGATGTAGATCCACTATGTATTTCTCATGGCTACACTTTATATAGTTATATGACATGGATCTATAGTGTATTTAATTGGCAACCATGATTTATTTAATCCTGAGCATGGGTATGCCCGCCTCGGTGAGAAAATTGTTATTTTGCAGATGGCACCTTCCGAAATCTAGTCTCGGGCTCACTCGCTTCATACATTAGTGTATATTTGTAATGTATTTTGGCTATCAGATGCTCTTCTAACCTTACACATTAGGGGGCATATTTTATAACCCTAAATTGCACCATACATGCATACCTGACATTAGGCCATCTTACTTACTATTTTTTCCAAGCCAACATGAACAACCCTTCTTAAAAACACAATTTTTGAAGATGTGCGTGCCCTGCACCACTATTGACAGTGTACGTATGCTAGCTGCATCATTATATCCCGCGTATACCCAAAAAAGTTGCGAAAAAAAAAAAGTTGCAAGGGATTCGTTGAGATTACGAGATATTGGGTAGTTTCTCAACTAATCCACTGCCTATAGCCCATCACCCAACCAAATAACCATCATTTTGTCATATAAAAGGAGGTGTTGGGGTATCATTCTAGGGAGAAACATATCTACAATGAAACTCTACCCATTTCACTTTCCCCCCTTGCCTCAAGAAATTGCAGCCACATTGTGAGTTTTGAGCCAGAATTCCCTATTCTTTCCTTTTTCCTCATTCATAAGCCTATGCCCAATCTCTAGAGAGAAGTATGAGAGAAGAAAGATACATGGAAGTAGTTGGATCTTGGTGAAGAGGATCCCAGGACCGGGTTCAAGGAGTAGTCACCGATCTCATTTTGTAAGTGACTTTATGAGATTAATATAAAGAAGTACTTTTTTCATCCCGCCATATGATGTGTTCAATATTCATGTTTGATTTACATTTTGTTATGACATCTAACCCACTAATTCATATATAAGATGCATGTTCGTAGTTTCTTGTTTGTCTTTTGTTGAATGCAGATCATCCTTGGGAGGAGACTTGTAGTCGAGGAGCGACCGAATGCAAAAGGATTGACACCGGACGCAGAGTTTAAGGTAAGACTATCATATCCTTATACTTTGTATTTTATGCATGAATGTGGGGTATTGTTGGGATAGTTGTTAAAAGTAGGAGACTTTAGATGATTATCTCTTCTTGCATGATTGAACCCTAGTGTAGTCCATAGGGGGTTTTCCACTATAACAACTGTTGATATCGATGACAATTCGTCATACGAACTTATCATCACATCAATGATATCAACTATTCACATAAATGATATCAATTGTTGACATCAATGAAAATATATTAATGACACTATATCCAACAATCACCCCTTTTTTCATTGATTGAAACATTCAAAATTCATGTTGAATCTCCCCCTGAGATGTTGCATCTCTCATGTGAAGTTATTCTCCCCCTTTGACATCAATGGCATATGGTTGCTTCCCTTATGGTAAAGCTCTGTTTGTTTGTATACTTCTGACCATAATTTAAAAATGGATAACTCCACCCGCAATCATACTTTTCCTGTCATATTGAATGAATCCTTCTGACTTTGATTGTTGTCTCCCCCTGATTTGGTGCCAATTGATGAATTTTTTATTTTTCTTTATATTTTTCTTTTATTTTTGAAAGATTTAGGTTGGAAGAAGGATTACTCCCAAAATTTTCCTAAGATATTCAAATACATCTCTACATAAGGGTTTTGTGAAAATATTTTCCACCTTTTCTTCTATTAGAACATATTCCAATTTAATTTTCTTATTTTCAGCCTAATCTCTTAGATAGTGGCATTTTATGGGAATGTGTTTTGATTTGGAGTGATGAACAGGGTTATTGGAGAGACTTATAGTGCTTGCATTATCACAGTGGATAGTAGTAGGTTCTTCAAATACTATTTTGATGCATTTTAAAGTTTGTTTCACCAACTCCACTTGTGTGAAACATTCTTCTTCTGCAATAGACTCAATTTCAGTGCTAAACAATCAAATTGAGAACTGTTTCTTGCTTATCCAAGCTACCAGTGATTCTCCCAAAAAGAATTCTCCTCCACTTGTACTTTTCCTGTCATCTACACTACCTTCCCAATCTGCATCTGACTAGGCTTTTAAAGTGAATGAATCCTTTCTAGGGTACCACAAACCAAGATCTATGGTTCCTTTCAAATACCTAAAGATTCTTTTTACAGCTTGAAAATGACTCTCCTTTGGTGCTTCTTGGAATCTATCCACCATCCCAACTACTTGCTTGACATCAGGTCTAGAAGTTGTTACATAGAGTAAACTCCCAATCATTGATTTGTAGTTTTTTGGATCTACAACATTGGACTCATCTTCCTTTCTTAGTTTTCATCCAACTGTCATAGGTGTACTAATAGGTTTGCAATCCTCTAACTGAATTTTTTTAAGAATATCTTTAACATACTTAGACTGATGTATAAAGACTCCTCTTCTGGACTGTATTATTTGTAGTCCTAGAAAGAAATTTAGTTCACCAAGCAAAGACATTTCGAATTCTTATTGCATCCTCCTAGAAAAATCCTTACTCATTTTTCCATCAGCACTGCCAAATATAATATCATCAACATATACTTCCACAATAATCATGTTATTACCAACAATTTTACAATAAAGATTGTTGTCTACTGATCCTCTTTTGAGGCCTTGTTTTTGTAAATAAGAATATAGCCTTGCATACCATGCTCTGGGTGCTTGTTTTATCCCATAGAGTGATTTCTTTAATTTACAGACATAATATCCTTTTTTTAATTTGAATCCTTCTGGTTGCTCAATATAGACTTCTTCTTCTAAGTTTCCATTGAAAAATGCTAACTTAACATCCATTTGGTACACTTAAAATTTTATGTAGCTGGAGAAAGCTAAGAACATCCTAATTGCCTCTAATCTGGCCACAGGTGCAAAGGTTTCTTCATAGTCTACTCCTTCAACCTGAGCATACCCTTTACATACTAATCTAGCTTTGTTCCTGGTTGCTTTCCCATTCTCATTCATTTTATTTTTATACACCCATTTAGTTCCAATGACATTTTTATTTTTTGGTCTTGGAACTAGTTCCCAAGTTTGTTTTTCTTCAATTTGGTCCAATTCTTCATTCATAGCATTGACCCAGTTCTCATCTTTACATGCCTCTTTGATTGAGTTGGGCTCAGTTTTTGACAAAAGTGCTATTTCTATTTGATACAACAATTGTCTTCATGTGTGCACTCCATCACTCTTGTTTCCAATAATAAATTATTCAAGATGATTCTTTTGAGTCATTCTTGAGGGTGTTTTTGTGTCTCTTCTTGGGGATTCTTGTCTTATATCTTCTTCTTCAATATCTTCTTCGTCTTCACTAGTATACATATCATCCTCTTCCCTTTCTTCTTTATTCTCTTCTACTTCTTCTGCTTGTGTACCAACTGACTCATCATCATCTTCATCTTCACTATCAAGTATAGTTTCTTGATTTTTGATCCTTATCATTTTTAGATCATCCACCTTGACATCTACACTCTCAACAATATTGTGTAGTCTAAGATTGTAGAATCTGCATGCTTTCTTGGTAGAAGCATATCCTAGAAAGATACCTTCATCAGGTCTAGCATCAAATTATCCGAGATTCTCATCAATCCTTTTGATGTAACACTTACTTCAAAAGACCTTGAATTAATTTACCGAAGGATCTCTTCCAAACCAGGGTTCATAAGGAGTTTCAGTGTACCATTAAAATAGGATTGAAATATTTATGAGATAATCATCACTCAATTATTCTTGATGTTCTTTTGTTGGAGATTCATCATTCGCATCACTATTATGTGCACTAGAATCTTCTTTATCCTTGTCTAGAGAATATTCCTTATTAAAAATTTTACCCACCAAAATCTTATTATGAACTTCATCAATTTTAGGAGCAATATATTCATCATCTTTCTTGTTTGGTACTTCAGATTTTATTTTCCATATCTTATTTACTATTCTTGTCATATTATGTGAATAATTTCTTATTGACTATCTTTTTTAGTTCCAACAGTCATGGGCTTTGTGGCCATATCCACCACAACTGTAGCATCTCATAGTGTAACATTGTGTAGTAATATGTCCAAAAATATTGCAATTCCAACATCTTATATCGTTGTTGAACCTACCAATTTGTTTTCTTCCACGATGCCTACAATCCAAGGCTTTATGACCATATTCATTACAAGAAAAACAATAACCATTAAAAACACTCTCATACTTACTTTGATTCATCCATGAGGGTGTCTCTCTTCTAAACTTACTTTGAGGTGTATGAGTAGCTTCACAATGTCTTAATATGATCTTTTAAATATTGTAG
>JASDQU010307578.1:163580-181511 GCA_032191745.1 Picea mariana
TTCACCCTTTATGGGTTTCCTCAGGAAATATCTGTCTCTGTAGATTTCATATGTGACAATGATGTTGAATGTTCTATTGCTTACTTCCCTATATTATTGTCATTGTCATTAAGTGCTCATCAAAGAATTTGAAATAAGCATAATTGTTTAAGCACGATAACAACTGATTCACCCCCCCTCTCAGTTGTCCAACATTCGTCTCTCTGGCTTTCCACGCTCTGGGAGTTTTAAGTCTCAAACTTCACTCCTTGTGTGCCCATGATATCTAATGACTCACTCTTGATCAATAGAATGAATGAGATTCCACTTTAGTGTTCCGACACTCCAGACTTAGGGAATCTCAAGTTTCAAGCCACTCTCCCTCCTGAGCTTACAATAACCAATGAATGTGATTTCTCCTGGCGATCCAACGCTTAGTATTCACCTCCTATGATCTTACGGATTAGATCTATCTCACTAATCGGATGGTCAAGATTCTATTCCAGGTCTTTGGACTCTAGAAATCTCAAGTTTCAACCCCAATAGCTTCTCTCCTCGGTAAGCAAAATACTAAGGTTTGAGCACTTCCTTCTGATTTGAAGACTGTCGATCTTCTTTCCTATGATCCAACGATCATGGTCATTCTTTCTCCTGAGCTTCTGATATCTCTTCACCTTGGAAGATTTATCCTCTTTCAAAGGTTACAAACCTTTGTTTTCCCGACAAATCCGTCTCTTGGATCTCGTCAACACTCGAGAAAAGTGTTATCTCTTCTGAGATTCTATCCTTAAAATATTTTGATCTTCCATGCACAATTTTCATTCTTGAGATTTCGAATAACTTAGTTCGCAGGATTTTCTTGAAAATAAAATGCTTCTCGCCCACCTCACATTCTTCTACGCTGCTTATTTGAAGCTTGTTGGATTCTTGACATTGTGCACACCTTGTACCTGATCTGATTTTCTCTGGTTCTCTCTCTGAACTTCTCTGAGTCAATCTAAGACTCATTTGATGCACTCCTTGCGTTCGATATGCACACCTTGCATACAAGTATCAAAAGAGAAACGATTGAAAAACAACCAGCTTCGTCACGAATTCATATAGTTAATCTCTCGAAAAAACATACATGAACGAACTAACTAAAGCATACACATAGAAATCAACATTAATTTCAATCGCGCATAAGATGAACACAGTCCAAGGATTTGGGACAATTTCTGTCTGTTCCATTCATTCATGAAAAACAAAATACATAGTGTTTCTACTACTCTACTTTTCTCTACTGATCTCTCTATTCTACCTCATACATCCTCCTTCCATTACAATGAAACAATGAACTATCTAAGGACCACTCCATGGGCTCTCTCATCCTGTTCTGAAATCTATCATTTCAAATTCAAAGCTATTACCTACTCTATCCTATTACAATAACTACTAGTTATTTCCAGATAGATTCAACACTCCATATCTGCAATTTCTTACAGTCCTTCAAGACTTTACAAACAAGTTACATTTTAAAATGTTGTTTACAAAAATATCTCAACAACCAATTAAATTGTGAGTTAAATTCTTGATTTGAAACTCTGTCATTGCTGAGATGTCATTCGTATGCCTCCACACGTGTGTTGTTGACTTTGAAGGCGATGCTCCTACGTCATACTCCTCTGGTTAAAAATTTTCATGGACTCCTATCCATGAGCTCCTGCACTGTCTTTCCATATCAGGTTCAGTGACCCAACTTGCATCTTCCATTGGATGATATTTCCACTTCACTAAGTACTCAGAATATGTCTTCCTCCTGGTCTTCTTTCCATCCCTCTATTCAATGATTTTCTCCATCTGAGGTTTTTCTATTGTGGGAAATTTATCTTCCCAATGAATTTGTTTCTGATCATATAATTCTCCTACTTCATCTCTTCTATAAGGATATAGGTCTACAACATTGAATATCAGCGATATCCCAACATTGTCTGGAAACTCAATTTCGTAAGCATTGGCTTCGAATTTTCTGAGAATCTTGCATGGTCCTATCTTCTTCATCTTCAAGTTGTTATACATTCCCCTTGGAAACCTTTCTTTTCTCAAATGAGCTAAAAATTCATCTTCAACTTCGACTTGACCTTCTCTTCTCTTTTGATCAACTCTGCTCTTGTATTTCTGACTGTTGTCCTGTAGCTGTTCTATGACTCTATCATGGAGTTTTTGCATTTTTGTTGCAAAATCCTCTGCTCCAACACTTATGAATTCATATTGATTCAAATCTCTCAAATATGTAATCCCTCTTGGTTGTATACCATACACAATTTCAAATGGACATTTTCCTATGCTCTTATTCACTGAATTGTTGAATGCAACTTCTGCTTGTGCCAGAATCTGATCCCATTGTCGACCTTGCTCAGTGACTAAACTTCTCACCAATTTTTCGAGACTCATGTTTACTACTTCAGTATTTCCATCTATCTGAGGGTGATATGTTGAAGTAAAGGACAAGTTTGTCCCCAACCTTTTCCATAGAGTCCTCCAAAAGTGTCCTACAAATTTGGTGTCTCTGTCTGAAACTATGCTCCTCAACAATCCATGTATTCTCACTACTTCTCTTAAAAACAAATTGGCGATGTGCATGGCATCACTTGTCTTCTGGCATGGTATGAAATGTGCCATTTTTGAGAATTTAACTACCACAACAAATATGGAATCGCTCCTTTTTTGAGTTCTAGGAAATCCCAAAACAAAATCCATACTGATTGCATCCCATGACCTCTCTGGAATTGATAATGGCTAATACAAACTAGTGTTCTGTTGTCTTCCTTTTGCATAATGACAAATTCTACATTTGTTCATGAAATTATTCACTTCTTCTCTCATGCCCGGAAAAATAATACAAATTTCTCAATTGTGCAAATGTCTTATCGTGACCAAAGTGTCCAGCTAAACCTCCACTGTGTTTTTCTTTCTGCAGGTTGTCTCTCCTTGAGAATTTCGGAACACATAATTGGATCCCTTTGAACAGTAATCCATCCTGGATCAAATATTCATTCCATGGGCTTTTCTCTCCCATTAAAGGATTTTTTCATGCCTCCTAAGCTTCTTTGAAATCTATGTCTTCTTTATACATCTCCTTGAGGTGTTCAAACCCCAAAGTCTCCACTTGGAATTCTTGTACAATCAAACTCCTTTTACTCAAAGCATCTGCGACTTTTTTAGAAGTTCCAGCAATGTGTTTAATAACAAAAGTAAAATTATGCATAAATTCTACCCATTTTGCATGTTTCTGATTCAACTTTTCTTTCCTAGTAATAAACTGCAAATCATGGTTATCACTGTACAAGAAAAATTCTTTAGGGATTAGATAATGTCTCCATTTTTTCAAAGCTTGAATCACTGCATAAAATTCCTTTTCATACGTTGAATAATTTTTCTTGGCATCATTCAGTTTCTCACTGAAATAAGAAATTGGCCTATTGTCCTGACTCAAGACTGCTCCAATAGCTAATCCACTTGCGTCACATCTCACTTGAAATGTTTTTCCAAAATCTGGTCAGACCAGAATTGGCTGCTCTATGATCTTCTCTTTCAACACTTGGAAAAAAATTTCAGCTTTCTCTATCCAACTGAAGGATTTGTGTTTCTTCTTCACAGTGTCTGGCATGGGTGCACATATGCCACTGAAATTTCTAATGAATTTTCTATAAAAACTCGCTAACCCATGAAAACTTCTTACCTCAAATATACTGCTCGACAATGGCCATTCTCTGATCACTCTCACATTTTATGGGTCCATCTTCAATTCATTTGAAGAGATTACAAAACCCAAATATATGAGCTCCTTATTCATAAAATAAATCTTCTTCAGATTTATCATCAATTTCTCTTGCTGCAACCTTTCCATCACTAATTTCAAATGTATTAAGTGTTCTTCCTTCATCTTGATGAAGATTAGTATGTCATCCAGATATACTATGAAAAATTTGCCTATGAAGTCTTTCAACACTTCATTCATTAATCTCATAAATGTGCTTGGTGCATTTTTCAACCCAAACAACATGAACAACCATTCAAACAATCCTTCATTTGTCTTGAATGTTGTTTTCCATTCATCTCCCTCTCTCATTCTTATTTGATGATATCCTCTCTTCAAGTCTACCTTGGAAAAATAGCTTGCTCCACTCAAACAATCCATCAAATCATCCATCCTCGATAAAGGAAACCTGTATCTAATGTTTATCTTGTTGATGGCTTGGGAATACATACACATCCTCCATCCCCCATCTTTCTTTGGACTTAATATAGTCGGTACTGCACATGGGCTTAGGATTTCCCTGACTAACCCTTTATCCAACAACTCCTGGACTTGATTCTTGACCTCCTCATTCTCTCTAGGTGTCAACCTATAAGCTTCTTTGTATGGTAAACTAGCTCCTGGAATAAGGTCAATATGATGGCTTATACTCCTGATGGGTGGCAATGAGTGTGGTAACTCATCCAAGACCATATCAACAAATTTTTCTAATAGTTCTTGGATTTCTACAGGAAAGTCTTCTACAAAAGTATTTGTAAGGATAAATATCGGCTTCCTCACTACAACAAACTGCATTTCTTTCTCCTTCTTGACTTCTTTTAAGAGCTCCTTCCCACTCATAAGAAGTATGATTGAAATAGATTCTTTCTTTTGCTCTTTGTCTTCTATGGGTAACACCATATGTGTTCTACCATTTTTCTCTAGGGTATAGGTATTCTTCCTTCCATCATGAATAACCTTTCGATCATACTACCATGGCTTGCCCAATAAAATATGAGAGACATCTATAGGAATTACATCACATAATATTTCATCCCTATAACCTCTTATTTTAAATTCAACTTGGCATTGTTGACTTACCATGACTTGATGGCCTTTTTGCAACCATGATACCTTGTATGGATTTGGATGTGTAGTTGTCTTCAATTCCAGCTTTTGCACCATATCCATGGATACTAGATTGTTAGTTCTCCCATTGTCTATAATCACCTTGCAAACTATGTCTTTCAACTTGCAAGTAGTTCTGAATAGGCTTGTTCATTGAACTAGTTCCTCTAGTTCCTTTTCTGGTTTAAGAAGAATCTTCCTCATCAAGAGGTTTCTTCCTCCTTCTACTGCTTCTGCTTCCACATGTTTTTCTCTTAAACAATGTGTGCTTCTTTGCCTTCTCTCCTTCTGTTGGGAAATTTCCAATCTTTGTGTCCTTCTTTTCCACAGGTATAACATTTAACCACGCCTCCTCCGACTCTTCCTCTTCCTATACCTATGGAAAAAGAACCTCTTCCTCCATGTTGTCCTTCTTTAGAACTTCCACCCTTTTCATGGTGACTATATTGTTTTTCATCTTCAGGATTCGACTTATGGAACTTCTCTCTGTTGATTCCCTTGCCTCTGTTTGAATTTCCTCCTCTGCATCGTTGGCTTTGCTTCCTAGCCAATTTTTCCTCAACTTTCGAGGTTGCTTGATAGGCATCCTCGAATTTATTGAAAAACATCATGTTGATCTCCTCTTATATTTCATATCTCAACCCATTTATATATCTAGATGTCTTCTCATCTTCATTCTCTTTCTGTCTAGCCCCGACGTTCAGTTGGTAAAATTATTTAGTGTACTCCTTCACTGATAAACCCCTCTGAATAAGGTTCTACAATCTTTTGTAAATATTGATTTGGTAATCCTTCGGGATAAATTTGGCCTTCAACTTGGCCACCATCCTATCCTAGTTTTTAATTTTCTTCTTACCATTTCTCGTACGTTCGATGTGCAGTTCATCCCACCATAATGTTGCATGACCTTTTAGTCTTTTCATTGCATGCTTCACCATCTTGTCTTCTTCGATATCTTCGTAATAGAAGTATTTTTCCATAGCGCGCACACAATCTAACAATTATTCAACTTCTAAATTGTCTTCATACATAGGTACCTTTATCCTTTCTATGAATCCTATATTTGAAACAAATTTTGTCAAGCATTCTTGTGCAACATCCTCCATGTCATTTTCTTCGGCCTATTCTTCCTCTCTCTTAGCTTCACTGACATCACCAGCGTTTAGTGCTCTTCTTTGTGCTGCACAAGATCATCCGATGCTCATCTTTGATACGACTTGATGCATCCCCCCTACTTCCCCATAGGGCTGTGCGACCTCCCGATCTTGGATCCTGCGATTATCAAGTCGAAATAATCTCTGGAACCTTAAAGGTCCCCTTCCATATCTAAACACACCCCCCTTGGCTTCTTGGTGCAGGTCTGACAACAACCCATGACCTTCCCCCTTCCTCTCTACGCGAAAACTCAGAGTGCCAACGTTAGCTCCCTTTTGGATAAGCCCTCACTTGATGTGACCTAGGTCTAGGACCACATGATTGTGGGTATGGTCATGAGAGGTTTGGAGTTAAGCCAATTTTGGGCCCGCAATGCTCCCCCAACATACACATATCTTCCAGATGAAACCACAGTTCAAATTGCGGCCTGCCTTCGATCTCTTAACCTCCTCGCAACTTTTGTTCCCGCAATGAAACATGATCTTCAATCTAATGATATTGACAATAGCATCTAATCAATGCTTCAAATCTACGCCCTCCTTATCTACGGACCAGATCAACTCTCCTTAAATCATCGATCGATGCTCTCTTCATAATTCCAGACTCTGGGAGTTTGNATGGACACCTGTCCTGTAAATCAATGATCCATCCTTCACCTAGGTGTTTGACCTTTCAAACTAGATCAACGGTCCAATGGCCCCTTCTCGATCGATGATCGAGATTTCCTCCGAGTCTCTGAACTTCTGAGATCTCAAATCTTGAACTTCCTTTTCCCAATGGATTTTACCCGGAGTCTAAGATATCTTAACGCACATCCTCCTGAATCCAACAGCTGTGGATATCTTTGGGAATTTACCTAGATTTCACGGATTCATGCCATGACTCCCTTAGGTCTCATGGTCCATCTCTTGCCTTGGGACTTCGGGACTTTGTGCTCCAGCGATTTCAATTCTCAAACTGAAACCTCACTTCAACTTTTCAATCTGTTGACAAGTGTCTCCTCCCAGATCAAGGAATCATGGCTCTTTGGGTGTTCGCACTCCATGTGTTTCAAGTCTCAACTTCTTCTTTCCTCCACATATTCTGAGCTGCTAACACGTACCCTCCTAGCTTCAATGGTCCTGATATGCTATGGCTCTCCAACTCTTTGCACTCCGGGAGTTTTAAGTCTCAAAATTGACTCCTTGTGTGCCTATGATATTTGAAGCCTCACGCTTGATCAATTGGACGACTGAGATTCCACTTTGGTATTCCGACACTCCAAACTTAGGGAATATCAAGTTTCAAGCTGCTCTCCCTCCTGATCTTACAACAACCAATGACTGTGATTCCTCCTGGCGATCCAATTCTTAGTCTTCGCTTCCTGTGATCTAATGACTTAGATCTATCTCACTGATCAGATGACTAAGATTCTATTTCAGGCCTCCAGACTTCGAAAATATCAAGTTTCAACCCTGATAGCTTCTCTCCTTAGTACACGAAATACTAAGGTTTAAGCACTTCCTTCTGATCCAACGACTATTGATCTTATTCCCTATGATACAACGATCACAGTCATTCTTCCTCCTAAGCTTCTGATATCTCTCCACCTTGGAAGATTTATTCGCTTTCAAAGGTTCCAAACCTTTTTTATCCCGACGAATCCGTCTCTGGGATCTCGTCAACACTCGAGAAAATTGTTATCTCTTCTGATCTTTTATCCTTAAAAGGATTTTGATCTCCCATGCACACTTTGCATTCTAGAGATTTCAAATAACTCAGTTCAAAGGATTTTCTTGAAAAGAAAATGATTCTCGCCCACCTGGCATTCTTCTATGCCGGTTCTTCAAATCCTGTTGGCTTCTTGATGTTGTGCACACCTTTCACCTATTCTGAGTTTCTATGGTTCTCTCTATGAACTTCTCTGAGTCAATTTTAGACTCAGTTGACGCACTCCTTGTGTTCTATATGCACACCTTGCATACAAGTATCAAAAGAGAAATGATTGAAACTCAACCAGCTTCATCACGAACTCATTCAATTAATATCTCAAACAATCATACATGAACGAAATAACTAAATCATACACACAAAAATCAACATTCATTTCAATCACACATAAGATGAACATAGTCCAAGGATTTGGGACAATTTCTGTCTGTTCCATTCATTCATGAAAAAAAAAATACATAGTGTTTATGATACTCTACTCTGCTCTACTAATCTCTCTATTCTACCTCATACATCCTTCCTCTATTAAAATGCAACAATGAACTATCTAAGGACTTCTGCATGAGCTCGCTCATCCTATTCTTAAATCTATCATTTCAAATTCAAATCTATTACCTACTATGTCCTATTACTATAACTACTAGTTATTGCTAGATAGAGTCAACACTCCATATATACAACTTCTTACAATCCTTCAAGACTTTACAAAAAATTTACATTTTAAAATGTTATTTACAAAGATATCTCAACAACCTATTAAATTGTGAGTTAAATGCTTGATTTGAAACTCTCTCATTGCTAATATGTCATTCGTCTACCTCCACGCGTGCACTGTTGACTTTGAAGGCGATGCTCTTGCATCATGCCATCAGGAAAAAAATTATCTCATGCTCGAGGACACTTTGTATTGGCGAAGTGTATATTGCATCCTTCATCGGTGCCTCAATAATGAAGAAGAACTCATGCTTAATGACTGCCACACTGGAGCATGTGGTGGTCATTTGTCTAGGTTGGTAACATCCCAAAATATTCTATGAGCCAGTTACTATTGGCTGATGTTAGTCAAAGATTGCGTTGAATCGGTCAAGAAGTGCCACCCGTGTCAAATCTTCTCTCGGAAGATGAGGGCACAACCCGCTCCTATGTTTTCCATCATTACAGTTGGCCCCTTCACTAAGTGGGGGATTAGTTATACCTCATGCCAACCCTCTTTATCCAGGGGGAACCGTTATATCATTGTAGTAGTAGAATACTTTACAAAGTGGGTCAAAGCTATGCCAACGTTCAAAGATGATGGAGAGACAACAACTCTCTTCTTGTTTAATCAGATAATAGAAAGTTTCGATGTCCCGAAGGAGTTTGTCATTGACCATGGCCGTCACTTTCAGAACAAAATGATGCCCGAATTAACATCAAAGCTAGGTTTTAGGAAAGAACACTCATCACCTTATTGCCCACAAGCGAATGGTTAGGTGGAAGCTATGAATAAATCTCTCAAGAACATTCTACATTGAAAGTCTCAAAGTACATAAGTGGGCGCAAGAACCTCAAAAATATATATCCAGTACATATCACGGGGCTTATTCCCTCAAAAATATACAGAAATTTCCCCCGACACGTAAGTGGTCCATCCTAAGCTAAGGGAAGAGCCTTTTGGCCCTACCATAGTGAACCATGATGTTTTCCAAATGACAAAAGAGTTGGACCCAAGCCCATGGAACCCCAAATATGTGAGGTTGCATCGATGGTGGGATATCCTCGATCTCTTTCATGGGGACTGCGCGAGTGAGCATGGTGAGGTTCCACTCTACCCGTCTCAAAACTTTCTCAACCTCTCCAACTGGAGGTCCCCCTGCTATTGCTACTAGTCTGACGACTGCGGCTAGTATTGCCTTTGGTCGATGACGACTCTTGGTCCTCAAGAATTCTGTTGGATGCACTGGCCCCACATATGTACATAAACAGATACATAGTTGTTAGATACTTTGATTCCCATAAAAATGATATATATAAAAATAAATACAAATTAAATAACATTTAAAAACAAACATACCTATCTCTCCACTCTCTTCCCAGGAGGTATGGGCATGTTCAGGTCCCTGGAAAAGTTGATCCTAACGTAGGGGTAGTCCTCTATCACTGGAATCTGCCATGCCCACCAGTTAGAAAATGCATAGTCAAATGCCTCTATGGTCCTTCGCCCCCCCCGTATTGCGGTAGCAAAGATACCCATCTACACACTACTGGGAGGGAGGGCATGTGCCCTCACACTATCTCTCGTGGACTAAGACCGATAACTCTCTCAAAGAAGAATGAGCACAAAATGGTCCCAAATCCAAAGTTTTTTTCATCCCACCCATGACACTTGGTGGGTTGTCTCTTCATTCAGTCTAGTATGGTCATCCTCCAATCAAATATTCGTGCATTCAAGAACTGCACTGCACAATGCATGTGCTCTCGGGAGGCCTGATGTAAAGCTATGGATCTGGTGATTTTCCCAATAAGTAAAACTATCAATTTGAGTGATAGGTTGGTAATCCTATTAATTGGCACCTGAGAACTTACTTTCTTAGTGCCAGCCTCACAATGGAGTCCAATTAGCTCTGCAATGTTGTGAGACCCGAGGGGAAAAGCACGCAAGTTGATTGTTTCACCCCTCCTTGAGAGGCCAGTCAGAAAGTAAATGTCTTCATTCGTTGGAGTCAACGAATACCCCTCAAGCAGAAATGCCTCAACGTAAGGATGCCAATAGTCTACCAAGGCATTCAACAGTCTGGGTTGTGCCCTCATGAATGGACACCGAAAGAACTTCCACAAAACACATCGTCTTAATGCATCCATAGTTGTAGGGTCCTCATCGACCAATAGATCAATGTCCTCATGCTCCCTCTCTCTCTAATGGATGTACAATCTGCAAAATGACAAGTTCAAAAGAGAGTTAATGATTGCAATTTTAATTTTTTCATATCTTTGAGGGTGTACGCGGGCCGTATTGGACACAGTGATGTATGCACGTGGGCAGTTTTTTTTCTTCCCATGGGAATACTCGGGATGTCCTAGAATAGCCCACGTACACATAGGGCTAACCTTTTCTAAAGGTGCGTGCCCCCCCAAAAACTAAAACCAATGGAAAAGGAAAGTATGGAAATACAAGAGGAGCTAGTTTGTACATACTTGGTCCAAGAGGAAGTTTGTTTCGTCCACTGAAGCTCCCGAAATCAAATTCTTTAACAAAGGGGTGTTTTTGGATTTTTGGTCAATTCTCAATTTACAATAGTGATAAGGAGCTGCCAACTTCTATTTATAGACTTTTTTTGGCCCTTTTTGTCATTTTTTGACCCCTTTTATCGTTTTTTCTGGCTTGAAAATCATTTAACGTGGTTCTTGAGTTTCTCATTGGATGTTACGATATACTTTACTTCTGGTTTGGGAAAACCTTTTGAGAGATGGGGCACTTTTAAGGTCTTTTGGTAAAAAGTCATTTTTCCAACTTTGTGCATCTAAGTTAGGATTCCACCTCCACTTGTTGCACCTCGTTGTCTTTTTCTCTTTGCCATAGGATCGATCCCACTGAATTGTGACACAGAACCTTCATTGCTACTCTAGAAGTGTCGTAATTTAGTGGTAGAGCCTACCTTCACATGGATGACCTAGGTAGATCTTGGTTGCATTTTGGTGTCCATGCCATCATTAATGACTTTAGGATTGGGAGTCCTTGTTAGTCTTGTCCTGATTACGATATTGAGCCTCATATGTATGATATGTTATTACTCTTGACCTCATCTTCAGGACTCCCACAAAACGGGTCTTCTTTTAAGATCTTTTCAGACCCTCTAAATATGAAAAGATTGTCAAGCGATCTTGTTGTCCTTCATGCTAGCCAAAATAAAATGTGAAGGCACATCTTTCCGACAGTATTTTACCCCTTTTTTGGTTTGGATGATCAATTTTATGAACAAAGGTACGCTCTAGGAACTTTAGTTCGCTAGAAGAGTATTCTCATGTATAAGTTTACCCCTTTTTCGGGCCTGAGGGACTAAATTTACGAAAAAGGAACCCTGATGGAGTCCATAGTTAAGCTCTTTTCAGACTCCCTAAAATTGAAAATATATCTGAGTGACCTTGTTCCTTCACACTCGTTAAAATGGTCCATAATAATGTCCTCTACGGAGTCCATAGTCAAGCTCTTTTCAAACTCCTTAAAATTGAAAAGATCGTTGAGTTACCTTGTTCTTTCACACTCATTAATTGGTTCAGAAAAACATCTACTGGAATAAGTTTACCCCTTTTTTCGGCCTATATATTAAGGAGGAAAAAGGTACACCTTGGGAGATTCATCTCGCCAAAAGAGTTCTCCTCAGTAAATTTCACATTTTTTGGGCTAAGGAGACTAAATCTAGAAAAAGAAGTGAGTCCATAGTTAAGCTCTTTTCAGACTCCTTAAAATTGAAAATATTGTCGAGTGATATTTTCTTGGTCACACTCATTAAAATAGTTTTGAATAGACGTCTTTTTAGTGCTAGTTTACCCCTTTCTCGAACCGACTAGACTATCTTCGAAAAAGGTACCCCAGTGGAGTCTTCTTTTTTTCTTTTTGAGACTCACTAAAAATGAAAAACCACTGAGCTTACCTTCTCTGGACTCATTTAAAATTACATTGAAGGACTTTATCATCGTGTCTTATTAATCGAATCTTCATCTCTGCGTCTTTGGCCTAATGCTGACTCCATGTTTCTCTCAACTGAACCTTTGAAGCATGCCTTATACACAAGCCTTGTAGCACTTTGCCTTTGCGTCTTGACACCTTGAACCATGGAGGAATTTTCTCGAGTTTCCTTTCCCTCCACATGTCTCCTTGCTCTGAGCATTAGTGTGTTCCTTGCGCTTGGAACTAGTATGCCTACGACACTCATTCCTCCTTTGTAATGTAGCATTCTTTTATTCTTCTTCAAGCTCTCCAAAATATTAAAAAAGACAAACAAAAAAAAATATACCCCAAAAAGAGGATGGGAAAAGTATTCTCTTTTTATGGAAGCACAATGAATTGCCCTTGGACAAAGCACATCCTTCTATTTGTTCGTGAAGCTTTTGGATTTAATATGACCTTAGAAATTTTTTCTCATAACATGGAGTTGTGTCCTCCTCCATTTGGTTATCCTTCAAAACATATGGAGAGTTTGCGTTGCCTCCTGCATCATGAACTTATGTCAATGTCTTACTTCCTGAGTCATATCATCAATTGTGCTATTGTCCAAGGGAATATTTACCCAACTTGAGTTGGCCTCTCTGTAGTTTGTCTCTTTCCCTCATGCTTGGCCATCCTGAAAGTCCAATCAAATCCTTATTAAAAACAAATGAAGTTCTTTTCTTGATCATTGAGATCCTCTTGTCCATTCCTCGACGAGCCATCGAAGTCCTCTGGGTAGTGAAGTCACACACTCACATTACACTCCTACCCAAATTTTGAAGATCTTGAATTTGTTTCTCGAGCTCTTACGGTCTCATCTCCAGCCACCAGGCATCATTGGCTTCTTGAAGATGGATACTATACATGTATGTATTTGATTTTGGGATGTATATCCACTATGTATTTTTCATGGCTACACTTTATATAGTTATATGACATGGATCTATAGTGTATTTAATTGGAAACCATGATTTATTTCATCCTGAGCATGGGTATGCCCACCTCGGTGAGAAAATTGTTATTTTGCAGATGGCACCTTCCGAAGTCTGGTCTCGGGCTCACTCGCTTCGTACATTGGTTAATATTTGTAATGTATTTCAGCTATCAGATGCTCTTCTGACCTCACACATTAGGGGGCATATTTTATAACCCTAAATTGCACCATACATGCATACCTGGCATTAGGCCATCTTACTTACTATTTTTTCCAAGACAACACTGAAAAACCCTTCTTAAAAACAAAATTTTTGAAGATGTGCGTGCCCTGCACCACTATTGACCGTGTACGTATGCTAGTTGCACCATTACATCCCGTGTATACCCAAAAAAGTTGCAAAAAATAAAAAGTTGCAAGGGATTCATTGAGATTACGAGATATTGGGTAGTTTCTCAACTAATCCATTGCCTATAGTCCATCACCCAACCAAATAACCATCATTTTGTCATATAAAAGGAGGTGTTGGGGTATCATTCTAGGGAGAAACATATCTACAATGAAACTCTACCCATTTCACTTTCCCCCCTTGCCCCAAGAAATTGCAGCCACATTGTGAGTTTTGAGCCAGAATTCCCTATTATTGCCTTTTTCCTCATTCATAAGCCTATGCCCAATCTCTAGAGAGAATTATGAGAGAAGAAAGATACATGGAAGTAGTTGGATCTTGGTGAAGAGGATCCCAGGACCGGGTTCGAGGAGTAGTCACCGATCTCATTTTCTAAGTGACTTTATGAGATTAATATAAAGAAGTACTTTTTTCATCCCGCCATATGATGTGTTCAATCTTCATGTTTAATTTACATTTTGTTCTGACATCTAACCCACTAATTCATATATAAGATGCATGTTTATAGTTTCTTGTTTGTCTTTTGTTGAATGCAGATCATCCTTGGGAGGAGACTTGCAGTCGAGGAGCGGCCGAATGCAAAAGGATTGACACCGGACGCAGAGTTTAAGGTAAGACTATCAGATCCTTATACTTTGTATTTTATGCATGAATGTGGGGTATTGTTGGGATAGTTGTTAAAAGTAGGAGACTTTAGATGATTATCTCTTCCTGCATGATTGAACCCTAGTGTAGTCCATAGGGGGTTTTTCCACTATAACAATTGTTGATATCGATGACAATTCGTCATACCAACTTATCATCACATCAATGATATTGACTATTCACATCAATGACATCAATTATTGACATCAATGACACTATATCCAACAATCACCCCTTTTTTCATTGATGGAAACATTCAAAATTCATGTTGAATCTCCCCCTGAGATGTTGCATCTCTCATGTGAAGTTATTCTCCCCCTTTGACATCAATGACAAATGGTTGCTTCCCTTATGGTAAAGCTCTGTTTGTTTGTATACTTCTGACCATAATTTAAAAATGGATAACTCCACCCTGTCATATTGAATGACTCCTTCTGACTTTGATTGTTGTCTCCCCCATTTGGTGCCAATTGATGAATTTTTTATTTTTCTTTATATTTTTATTTTATTTTTGAAAGATTTAGGTTGGAAGAAGGATTACTCCCAAAATTTTCCGAAGATATTCAAATACATCTCTGCATAAGGGTTTTGTGAAAATATTTGCCACATTTTCTTCTATTAGAACATATTCCAATTTAATGTTCTTATTTTCAGCGTAATCTCTTAGATAGTGGTATTTTATGGGAATGTGTTTTGATTTGGAGTGATGAACAAGGTTATTGGAGAGACTTATAGTGCTTGTATTATCACAGTGGATAGTAGTAGGTTCTTCAAATACTATTTTGATGTCTTGTAAAGTTTGTTTCACCAACTCCACTTGTGTGAAACATTCTTCTTCTGCAATAGACTCAATTTCAGTGCTAAACAATCAAATTGAGGACTGTTTCTTGCTTATCCAAGCTACCAATGATTCTCCCAAAAAGAATTCTCCTCCACTTGTACTTTTCCTATCATCTACACTACCTTCCCAATCTGCATCTGACTAGGCTTTTAAAGTGAATGAATCCTTTCTAGGGTACCACAAACCAAGATCTATGGTTCCTTTCAAATACCTAAAGATTCTTTTTACAGCTTGAAAACGACTCTCCTTTGGTGCTTCTTGGAATCTAGCCACCATCCCAACTACTTGCTTGGCATCAGGTCTAGAAGTTGTTACATAGAGTAAACTCCCAATCATTGATTTGTAGTTTTTTGGATCTACAACATTGGATTCATCTTCCTTTCTTAGTTTTCATCCAACTGTCATAGGTGTACTAATAGGTTTGCAATCCTCTAACTGAATTTTTTTAAGCATATCTTTAACATACTTAGAATGATGTATAAAGACTCCTCTTATGGACTGTATTATTTGTAGTCCTAGAAAGAAATTCAGTTCACCAAGAAAAGACATTTAGAATTCTTATTGCATCCTCCTAGCAAAATACTTACTCATTTTTCCATCAGCACTGCCAAATATAATATCATCAACATATACTTCCACAATAATCATGTTATTACCAACAATTTTACAATAAAGATTGTTGTCTACTGATCCTCTTTTGAGGCCTTGTTTTTGTAAATAAGAATATAGCCTTGCATACCATGCTCTGGGTGATTGTTTTATCCCATAGAGTGATTTCTTTAATTTACAGACATAATATCCTTTGTTTAATTTGAATCCTTCTGGTTGCTCAATATAGACTTCTTCTTCTAAGTTTCAATTGAAAAATGCTAACTTAACATCCATTTGGTACACTTAAAATTTTATGTAGCTGGAGAAAGCTAAGAACATCCTAATTGCCTCTAATCTGGCCACAAGTGCAAAGGTTTCTTCATAGTCTACTCCTTCAACCTGAGCATACCCTTTACATACTAATCTGGCTTTGTTCCTGGTTGCTTTCCTATTCTCATTCATTTTATTTTTATACACCCATTTAGTTCCAATGACATTTTTATTTTTTGGTCTTGGAACTAGTTCCCAAGTTTGTTTTTCTTCAATTTGGTCCAATTCTTCATTCATAGAATTGACCCAGTTCTCATCTTTACATGCCTCTTTGATTGAACCGGGCTCAGTTTTTGACAAAAGTGCTATTTCTATTTGATACAACAATTGTCTTCTTGTGTGCACTCCATCACTCTTGTTTCCAATAATAAATTATTCAAGATGATTCTTTTGAGTCATTCTTGAGGGTGTTTTTGTGTCTCTTCTTGGGGATTCTTCTCTTATATCTTCTTCTTCAATATCTTCTTCGTCTTCAATAGTATACATATCATCCTCTTTCCTTTCTTCTTTATTCTCTTCTACTTCTTCTGCTTGTGTACCAACTGACTCATCATCATCTTCATCTTCATTGTCAAGTATAGTTTCTTGATTTTTGATCCTAATCATTTTTAGATCATCCACCTTGACATCTGCACTCTCAACAATCTTGTGTAGTCTAAGATTGTAGAATCTGCATGCTTTATTGGTAGAAGCATATCCAGGAAAGATACCTTCATCAGGTCTAGCATCAAATTATCCAAGATTCTCATCAATCCTTTTGATGTAACACTTACTTCAAAAGACCTTGAATTAATTTACCAAAGGATCTCTTCCAAACCAGGGTTCATAAGGAGTTTCAGTGTACCATTAAAATAGGATTGAAAGATTTATGAGATAATCATCACTCAATTATTCTTGATGTTCTTTTGTTGGAGATTCATCATCCACATCACTATTATGTGCACTAGAAGCTTCTTTATCCTTGTCTAGAGAATATTCCTTATTAAAATTTTTACCCACCAAAATCTTATTATGAACTTCATCAATTTTAGGAGCAATATATTCATCATCTTTCTTGTTTGGTACTTCAGATTTTATTTTCCATATCTTATTTACTCTTCTTGTCATATTGTGTGAAGAATTTCTTATTGACTATCTTTTTTAGTTCCAACAGTCATGGTCTTTGTGGCCATATCCACCACAACTGTAGCATCTCATAGTGTAACATTGTGTAGCAATATGTCCAAAAATATTCCAGTTCCAACATCTTATATCGTTGTTGAACCTACCAATTTGTTTTTTTCCACGATGCCTACAATCCAAGGCTTTATGACCATATTCATTACAAGAAAAACAATAACCATTAAAAACACTCTCATACTTACTTTGATTCATCCATGAGGGTGTCTCTCTTCTAAACTTACTTTGAGGTGTATGAGTAGCTTCACAATGTCTTAATCTAATATTTTAAATATTGTAGTGTTTCTTTCATTCTTTGAACATGAAGGACTTGCTTCATACCTTCTTTCCATTTTTATAAATGAAAGACTTGCATCAGACTTGTCTTCACCCTTTACAAATGAAGGACTTGCATCAGGTTTCTTAGGATTACTAATTTCTTCCTTGTTGTAGCCAAGACCGTATTTGTTATTTGGTGATTTTTGTTGGATCATGTTGTCATTGATGCCAATGGTTTGATTGATTGATGATTTATGTAATATAATATGTATTTTCCTTGATGAGAATGCATAGATGAAGATGGATC
>JASDQU010307579.1:9994-65535 GCA_032191745.1 Picea mariana
ATCCCAATGTTGCATGGTGATGATCCCAATGCAACATCTAAACTCAACTCAACTAGTCAAACTGAAGTGTGAACTGAAAGAGAATATTCTCCAGGTGGAATATTCTCTCCTAAAATATAGGAGACTAGATAATGAATAATTATGACTAATGAAAAAATAAAAAAACCTTAGGAAAAATAAATCCTAGGTGTGTGTGAAGTAACTCCAACACTATGGGCAGTGGTAAGCATCTCGATTTTTGTGTATGGGGATTGCATTAGCGACTTCTACTTCTAAATTTTGTTAAAAGTTTTTGGTAGTCTCCAAGTGGTTTCCAGTCACCCCTCCCTCCATGCTAGAATAGTCACTCTCAATGAATTTGGTGGCTATTCGAGCATAGGATTCCCTTCTATGATTTCATTCTTTTCAATTGACCGAGATCCCAATCGATTTTAAATTGATAGATGAAACGATTATGTCAGTTTTAAATGGATATGTTCAGCGTATTTTATTTTTCGTCAGTCTTTTCAATGTCCTTCAATCTAGGCATTGTCTTCCTTTATTCCTAATTTTGCATGCAAAATTAAATTAATAAATTAACCTATGCTGACTGTGTAATCATTATCCTTATTAGTGGGGTTTATTTAGCATGGTTAAGGTAGCGTGGAATAGTTGTGCAATCTAGTCGTGAGGCTAGGTAGTAAGTAGCTCAAGGGCCAATGAATGGGATTATGTAGTAGTGTTAGGATCACCAAAAAAACAAAATGTTCTATTCACTTGTTTATTGAGGTTCTTACCGAGATCAATCAACAGAGCATACATATAATAATTTTGGATGCAAAGGTATATAATAAGACCAAGATTTACAAAGATAGTTTGTTTATTTACGATTCAATCGATGGGTTAGGTTCAACTTCAATTCACAAATGAAATGTTGTTTTGAGGTTAAAGCACACCCGCGTTACCAACTGAAGAACAAATCAATGCTTCCCACTCCCCCTTAAACTTATCGATACAGAACATAGACAATATTGTTACCATTTATAGACAACAAGGAATTACAATGATTATCTACAACACACTTCTTATAAAACTATTGCACCAGACAACAAGAAATAATTGTTTCCAGTAATGCCAAGTTTGAAAGATACTATGCCATCTTTCCCCGTGGTCTCTTCCCTTGGCTTCTAAACCTCGTGGGAGAACTTTTATACTCAAGATTTAAAATTGCATGATGATGGTGGAACATGTCGATGACCTTGATTATTACTTACATGATGATGGCGGCACAAGTCGATGACTTTGATTATGATTGGACATTGGGTTGAGGTAGGAATTCTAAAGGTTGTTTGAGTTTTACTAATTTGAAAATAAATTTAGATGATTATTTTTGGTTGAAGAATTTTTAAGACGCTTTTATAAATAATTTATTTAATTATAACTTGCTTCCTTCCTCAAGATGTTTAAAGGGTTGTGTTTAAATATAATCCTTGTTACATGCTAATAATAATTATTAATGTAAACTAATGAATTGGTAACTTATAAGATCTTCCTTTGTAATGTTTTAAGGGGTTGTTTTTAAAAGGGAGTAGAAGTGTGGTTTGTGATTTTATTTTAGATAGAGTTGGGATATAACGTGCTATGAATAGTCCTTCTGAGGGTAACCTCTTATTGAGATACATATAGTTGTAGCATAAATTTTAAAGATACGTTGATTAAGCTACCTTGCGCCTCATTTAGCTTGTTGATTGAGTTATTTTGTTTATAATTTTCATTTTATGTTGACTGCTTAAGTTGGTACCTTAGCGCATTGGATTGCATCTTGATTAAAGGTTTATAATTGTTTGTGTTGCGCCCTAGTCACTATCTCTCTTATTGTAATGTGGCGGAATGAATCCTTAGGACTAGATCATGGCGCACAATGATCATTGAGTACGTATGACAACTGGGCCTTGGGACCTGTGCCTCCTGATGGCGTTGATGTCGATTATTGAAATCATTGTAATGTAATTTGTGTTGTAATCGTAGATTGTGATTTGTTCTCTCCCACCGTGGATGTTCATAGTACGTGAAGATTTTTTATGTTGGTTGCACCTGAATGAACTTGTTGTTGTCATTTATCTTAGTGGTCTGCACTTGTTGTGTCGGGTGGGATGTAGACACCTTCTTGTTCCTCAAAACAATCTCCATCCTTGAGACCTTAAATGGTCAAAATCTATGGGAACCTGGGCTTGAGTGTTTCTTATGTATCCTAGAGGTCCAAACCATTGCAGGGTAGGAAGGGAGGGTAGTAATTTTTATTCTTTCCCGATTGAATGTTCATTGTTTCTTAAGCTGCATGATGTGCTAGTATTCTAGGTCTTTATGTTTGTATGTTGCGTGATTGTGTGTATTGTGTTTGTCATCGAGTTTTGATGCTTGATTGTATTGTCATTATTACTTTCCCACACACACACACACAAATATTGTAATTGTTATGTGTCGCATGTTGTCATAATGGAAGGTTCATTATGGTAACCAAAGGACCACGTGATGAAGTGACCCACTTTTATAAAAAGAACCAGGGATCACTTTTACAATGAATTTAATTTATAAAAGAAAATATGCATGCAAAATAAATAACTCTAAAATATTAATGCTACTTATACTGATTCACTTTTATACTTGAAGTGAAATACACTTTACAATGGAGCATGAAATTTTCCCAAAAAAGTAACAAAAAGAGAGACTTGAACTCAAGACCTCTTACTTAATAAGAAAAATTTTAACCAAATGGGATAGAAAAACATATTGTATTGTTTATAAATATGATTGGGGGTGTTGTTTTTGTTTTTTTTGTTGTTGAGGAAGATGACCTTGGAGAGCGTGCTTAAAAAACTTTTTTCACACATGAATTTTTTTTCGCTTCGAATCTAGCTGAAATGACCATATCTTGGGAAAATGAAAACTTTTTTGAGTGAAATTAAAATCATTCATGAATGAAACGAGAGCTCCGGATGCAATGGAATAGTCCTATCATACTAGAAATGTACAAAAATGGCATAAAAAGGAGATGAGGCAACTCAACTTCATGGTCTCGGTATACAACAAGAGTAGGTCTTCAAACATGCTCTGATACCATGTTCGACAACACATGTATTCCAACATAGGAAGAACACCTTTAGTAACAACTCACACAACCAGATCAAAGATCAACACACCGATGTTTTTACGTGGCAATACCCCTACAGGGAAACATGCATGGCCCTAGCCAACGCGGCCACTTGGAGCAGTTTATTAATGTAAAAGAAAAAGATTTACAAAGAGTTTTTACAAGAGAGTTTCTCACAATCGATCATCAACTAATGATCCTCCATGCTCTTTAAATAGATAACATGGACCAATTGGGTGTTAATCCATAGATCAATGGCCTTTAATATCAAGGAGAATATGAACAATCAGATCTCTCTATGTCGGGTACATATCGTGACTGTTGGATTTCCTAACTACAAATGCATACTAATGCATACTAAAGAAACACACTAAGAAACACACTTTTACCTAATGACACATCAGACCAAGTAGATCTTAACTAACACCTAAGTGTATAAATATCCTAACACTACATTGCTACGTAAATGCTTCTTATTTAACCATATGATGGTGTTCTCTGTTAATAGCACATCAGTGCTGCCAGTTTTACGTTGCACGTTGTAGATTTTTAAAATAATGCTATTACAGTGCGTCATTATTTACCGTTGCATCCTTATTTCTGTAGCGCACCAGATAATATTTTTCTTTATTTGAAATAGACCTTCTATGGTGCACTAGTTTTGAGGGTACTGATGCGCCTATTGTAGAAAATACACCGGTGCATTATGTACTTATAAAAGAACCGGTGTAAAAAATTATGCTAAAACCTTCACCCCCTCACCTCTACTAGTATCATCTACTATAAACGGATTTTTTGGATATTTTATATGGGCGTTCGCAAAAACCTCCATTAGAGGGTATTTTCCTTGTAGTGATAGTATGTTGAAGATATGAGTGCATATAACCAATATACTTTAGAAGAGTATGTAATAAAATTTCCAAAGACAATGCCTTCCTCTTAAATTCCTACATATAAGCTTGAACTTTTTCCCCTTTTCCTCATCAGTAAATGTTGCCAAGAAATCATTGATTTTTTCATATAAGTTAATGTATTAACTTTCTATCTCAATGCATCAGTAAATTCAATCTAGGAAGAAATGATTTTACCATGTTGAATAATATTATCTTGTGTACGACTCTCCCACCATATCAAGGTTGTGACTCTCATGCGAAGAGTAGCAAACTGTACCCTTGAAGTATCCTCTATGGATTTTTGTACCCCACACTACACCTCAATATGTTTGACCTAACTATCCAACTTCTCTACATTCAATTCTCCATCATAACTAGGAAAATCAAACTTTACATCTAGCTTTAACAAAGACAAATCATGAGAATGAGAAGACTTCTTAGAATTCTTCTTCCTCTAATGAGAAGAATGATCACTTTCATTGGAATATGACGATGATGATGATGGGGACAAAGGAGGTTGTGGACATTCATCACCTTCAAATTTTTCTTTAACTGCTTTATTTTTACAGATGTACTTTCTCCCTTGGCCTTCTTCCAATCCTCGTAAATTTATTCCACCATGGCCTTCATCAAATCAAATTCCTTAGATAAATAATATTCATAGTAATAAGTACCTAACCTTCTTTGTGAATCCATCTCTCCTCTTCGAGTGAAGCTCCTTGAACCAATTTCATGATTATAACTTACAATATTTCCGTCACCTCGCTTAAGTTTGGACCTCATAATTATTCACTTGAAAATACACATCAAAACCAGATCTAATACCGACTTGATCAAAAAATCCTTAGATGTAAAAAATAGTTCTTAACTATATATAAATATCTGACCAAATTCAGAAATGAAGATCATATTTTTCTATTTCCAAATAACATGTGAATCTCTTACTTATCCATAAACTTCAATGACATTGATGAATAACTTGCGGAAACAAAATGTTGAAATGAATTAAAGTGATATCAACAACAAATCAAATGGAACATAAAAACTTTATTAATGGTGTTCGCCCATCTTGGGCTACGTCTCTAGGTCCCTTTTCAACTAGTGAGACCGCTCTTTAATGCTCAAGTTCCAAAATTACAATGAATTGACTTACAAATACCAAGTTTTTGAAGACACCCTTCAAATATGTTTCTCAATCCCAGAAATAGAAGACACCATTGACTTCCTCTGAAAATTCTGTGAAAAATGAGTTTAAACTTGACTATGTTTTGAAAAGGTACCCAAAAATCCCTTTTTGAACGCATAACGAGACTATGGGTCTCATACATAGAAATCTCAACTAAGACTTTCATACACAACACTTTTTTCACAAAAAAAGACAACATTATCAGATTCCCCTTGGAATTATGAGAAAAATGAGTATAAAAACTCTATACTTCTCTCAAATAACTCAATGGTACGCAACACGAGGAAAATCAAAACTAAGAACACACTTTGCACATAAATCAAGACAAATTTGAAATTGGCATGAATTTCTATGCAGATATGCTTGTTGACATGCATTACCAATATAGCACACAAATCCATGTTGCATTGGGTTAGGTGCATGAGTTTATATAGGCTAGGTCAGCCTAATCGACCCCCTATATACCTTGGACATTTGTACAACTTTAAATACAATTTGTTAATTTTAACCAGCAAAAAATATGACATATCGGTAGGAGGCATGTGGTTAATTCATTGGAATATACATGGAATATTCCTCCATAAGTCATGGGTTCGATTCTCATCCAACCTAGCTAATTTTATTCTCTCTTAGCCATTACTGGACAATCAAAGAGTGCCACGTACCATTGTCTGGTTGGTCCACTTGTCTGCACAATCACTTGCCAGTGTCAACATTCTCCCACGACATTGTCCAGTCATTTCCACATCAGCATACAAATGTTGACTGTATTTTCCACCTATCACCTTTATGGATATTCCCACTATACCTTCCATGTCAGTGTATGGATTCCATGTCATCCATACAGATGACACATGGCACATTTATATTGGACCACATGGGTTTCTGAAAATGCCAAAAATGAGTGACATGTGACAGTGTCTCATGTTTCCACATCATCCTTCTGATGTCCTCATCATGTCATCCTATCAGTTGTACAACATATACATATAGGTCAGGTGGAAACATATGGGCCTACCACGTGGCACCCATGCTTTGAGTTTTCTTGTAAACCTCAAATGGCCCTAGCATTTTCATATGAACTTTGTTTGAGGCGATTTTTGTGCCATTGGAAATCTATCACCGAGCTCTATTAGGTGGAGTCATTTTAAAGAGAATTTGATATGATCATTTTTTTTAGCAATTTTGGGTCCTCATGGAACCCTTTGAGTGTTTTGGATCCTCCTAGACCATAAAATAATCAAAAACTCATCCAGGTACTCTTTGAACACTCCATTCATCATGCACATAAAATTTTTTGGAACATTGGATAGCCCAAATGACACTACTATAAAACCATAATTCCCATACCTTGGCTTGAATGTTCTCTTGTTGATGTCCTCTTCCTATATCCTCACTTGATCATAACTTGATCTCAAATCAATTTTATAAAATATCCATGCACCATTCATTCGATCAAATAAATAATCAATCCTTGGAAAAGGATATTCATTCTTTAAGGTGACCTTATTTAGCTATCTTAAATAAATACATATCCTTAAGGTTCCATCCTTATTCTTTACAAAAATAATTGGGGCTCCCCATGTTTACACACTTCAGCGTATATACCCCTTCTTTAAAAGTTCTTCAAACTGCATCTGCAACTATTTCAATTTCGGTGTGCCCATTCTGTAAGGTGTATTGGATACTGGGGCGGCTCCTGGTACCAAATTAATAGAAAAATCAATGTCTTTATTTGATGGTAATCCTGATATTTCCCCCCAAAAATATTCAAAATCCTTGAAGACCGGATTGTATTCAATACTTTCCACTCTATCTCTAGTTGCCTCTTCCATATGGTCTGCAAAAGTATTACATCTTTTCCTTAATCTCTTTTTCAGCTACATGGCTTAAATTTCTCTAGAAACCACAACTCTCAGGAGGACTTGAATATTTCCCTACTTCCCTCCCTCATCAAGACTGGTTATTGTATTTTTCTAATAGTCTAGGACAACATGGTGTTTTTCCAACCAAGCCATGCCAATTACATAGTCATTTGAACCCAATGGTATGATGTTCACATCGAACCTTTGTGTTGAGTCCATTAATGTCTTTTGGACAATATTTAACCAACTCATTGATATTCCTTTTATCCCTTGTAGATAATTGAACTAACCAATATTTCTTATTGTTACTCTTTTTCAAGTGAAATCTTTCAACAATGTTAGATTTTATGTAACTATGGTTGGCTACAGAATCAATTAAAATTTCTATGGGTTGGTTATCAATCTTACCTTCCACTTCAATCATGTGGTATTGATACTCTACTTTATTGTTTTCCAAGACTACATATATCCTTGGCATGGTTCCTCCTATATCTTCAATTGTTTCATCCTCATGAATGTTGTGGACAATCCTCATTCTTTCACATTTGTGAGGGAAGTCCCTATATAATATATTTCCCTCACATTCTCAACAGTGTACATGCTACTTCCTTGGCCTTTTCCAAAATTAATTTGTTGTCTTGTGCTCATTTTGGGTTGAGTTTCCTTGTTGATTTGATTGGGAGTTTTTCTTGAAAAATGGTGGCTTAAAATCTTTCTTCATTTTCTCCTTTTCACCCTTCATATTGTCATTCCAATATGTTTGGAAGACTAGCCTCCCTCTTCTTTTCTCATAAAGATGATTTTTCTCTCCTTATGTTCTCCTCCAAAATTTTGTGGTCATCATATTGTATCTTGTCACTGTAGAAATATGGTAACCCACTGAGAATCCTTTGGATTTTAACCTTCTCATCCTTTATGAAGTCCACATACTTTAGCAATTCAAAGAATCTCTTCTCATACTGATCCATTTTCATTCTTTTGAGCTTGAGTTCAAACAACTCTTTCATATTTATTTCATAGTAATCCTCCAAAAAATATTTATCTTGGAAATTTCCTTTGAACTTCCTCCATAAGCCCTTCCTCTCATCAAGGTGTTTTGTTTGCTTAAGTTGATCCAACCACATGGTTGCATTTCCTTGCAAGTGGTAGGTTGCAATTCTTGTTTCTACCCTAGAGGGATAATTATGAGGTTGGAAATATATGTTCACTTCCAATAACTAGGCATCATCCTTTTCTCCCTTCCTATGTTCACCATTGAAAGTTGGTGGATTTATTTTCCTGATTTCACCTTACAATATGTCTCCCTCAAGTTTTCTCCTATACCTCCTCACGGGAGACACACTTTGGTTTCTTCCTAGACATTAAATTTCATGAGATATCCTAGTATATTTTTCTATGGAATGGTGGTGCATTCTCATGCTCCTTTACTTCCTACCATTCCCATGTTCATCATTTCTGCTATGGGTTTTGGATGTTGTCACTTGTCTAGCACTAGATTCTTGCTTTGTGCTAGAGTCTTTATTAGCTTGCATATGCAACATATTTAGACTTTGAAGTATATTTCCATGAGCCTTCATAATCATCTCATTATCAACCCTATATCTCTACAGTTCTCTTTGCAGGATTCTCATAGTTACAAGATATTTCCTGCCTCCAGGGATGATTTTAAGGATGGAAATTTATTTTAAAATGTAGAAAAATTGGCAAATATTACTAATCCTTCATATGTCAACTCTAAATGTTTGGCGATATTTTTTAAAAATATTCAAATTTCTAAGTATTTTATATAGTTTTTATAAAATTTTGGCGATTTTTAAGGTAAAATAATTTTATCCTATAGAATTTGGGCAAATCATTTTTAAAATAGTGAATCTCGTTTTTGGAAAAACCATGGAGAATTAGCCCATGAGAGAAATTTAGCCCCTAAAATCATCCATTCCTGCCTCTTCTTCCATTAGACTTTGTCTCAATATTCCCCATGCTTACGTGAAGCCCTCTGAAATCCTATTCATGACCCCTGGGAATTTTCCATGGTTGTGGTTCTCATATAGGAACCAAAATTCCTTCCTTTTTCTCTAAATTATGCAAGAAAATGTGCATGAAAATAATTTTAGGTTAGACAAAAATATACACTCACATTTCTAGGAAAGAATGCATAAATATTTCTACTCTATAATGCCACCAATCATCTTCTTTTGTGTTGATTATAACTTAAACTACCCAAATCAATTTTCTAGGTTTATAGATGGATTCACCTCTCCATATTGAAGACTACTTTCTTGCTAAATTCAGAGCCTTGGGAAGAAAATTATAGGAATATGAATATTGTTAATTTACCCCTTTTGTACACTTTTCATTATGATGCAATTTATCCCAAACACCATTTTTTCTCACTTGTAGAAATAAACTTGTCAGGAACCATGGAAAATTTTGTCTGAGATATAGATAATAGTGATGACAGAGAATTCATAACAACTCTCATATTTTCAAATTTATTCTCCCATTAAAAGATGTAGCAATCTAGAAATGAAAACTTTGTCCTTTTTCAACCCCCTTTTCTGGACTTGGAATTTTTATCGAAACTTGTTATGTCCCAAACTGTGCACTTCTGGAAAAAATTCACTAAACCCAAGTTTTCTGGATTAAATATGTCTAGTAAATAAATTTTTCTATATTTTCGATTTGGAGATCCTTTTCCTCCTCTGAAAATCCCAAAAATCCCCAAAACGTGGTTCAAAATAGTGGATTTTTCCCTATTTTGGCACCTCCACTCCAAACTCAGAGTTTTTCCAATCCTTTCACATTGTATTTTCATGTCTACTTTTATGAAACTGTGTACAAGTTTCAACTATCACTGTACTCCAGCCATTAAGCTTGAGCCTGATATTAAAAAATAGGTAATTTTCATTTTCTGGAAAATCATAACATAATTGGCTAGTGGCCCTCTCTGGAACTTTTGTATCACTCCTTATTGTGGACAAAACCCAGAAGGTTCATCGAAATATAACTTAATTTTCTCTAGTTATGGACAAAATATGATTTTGTCTTTAGAATTTGTATTTTTCTTTCTGAGACTATAGGAAAATTTTTCCTATGTGGCATCATTTTAAACATAGCTATTGATGTGTCATTGTAGGTCCACATGGCACCCTGAGGTGAATCCATGTGACCCTCTTAGAAATATTCTCCCTACCCCATTAACATTCATCACCTTCCTCCTCTCTTATTCTTTACCTTTATCTTATAAATTAAACTATATTTTGGGCCCCACCATACCCGAATGCCCACCTGGCACCTTTTTTTTACCATGGATGGGATAGGGGTCCCACCTATTCTGTCACTTCCTCGTGATACCCATTGATTAGCCGCAGGCATGGGTGGGTCCCATCCTACAACTTTTTTCCTTGGGCATGCACAACCTGCATATTCCCAGATCTAATGGGAGAGATCAGGGGACGATCAATAACCCTCAACAATATCACATCATCAACATGCATGAGGGTTAACATCCCTTCATGATGCAACTATAGTTTCACCCTTGATATGTGGCACCTTTATATTGGTTTCACATTTCCATGGAAAATCTCCAAAACCAACATGGCACCATGCAATACCACTTACCTCCCTACTCCGATAACACTTATGGTATCGATCCTTTCTCCATTGATAGCCTCACCATCGTACCACCAACTTACACCATTCAACCAAACTTCCACCATGAACCTGACATCATAGCTTGACAACCTTCCACTCAACGATTGGTTGCAGGGATGGGTGGTACTGTCCCACACTCCTTTTTCCTGGGGGCATTGACTTGTCGGCTCCCATATCTGATGGTGGGTATGATGAGAAGATCAACAACCCACATCGATTTCACATTGTGAACTTGCTCAAGGGTTAAATTCACCTTGCGATGTGATACCACATACATCCAGTTTCACGTGGATTCCTCCTATTATATTCATATCGTAGAAGAGCTATGGAAAACCACTTTTCTTATGATGTGAAACAACTTATTGTTTCGGTCGATACTGTGGCTCGTCACCCCACAAAAGTGGTATAATACATTTCCAATGAACCCTCCACTTTTCCATTGACCGCCACCATGGAACTTCCACATATAAGTCCACATTGTCTTCCATGTCATGCTGACATCATGGTACAAAAAATTACTCAAATTTTACAATTCTCAAAATTTCCCAAATTTCCAAAAATGCCAGTTTTCCAAAATTTCTAATAGGGCCACCATGAAACTTTGTAATTAGCTTATCATGGTAAATTTCATCCCTATGCAATTCAATTATACCTCTTCACCAAAAATTCAACACTCCCCATATCGAAATTGCAATGAATTTCATTGTAGAAAATGGGGCTTTTGCCCAATTTCACCATCACTATCCTACAAATCCCAAATTCTACCAATTATAGGATAAAAGACACTCATTCCAATATTAAAATTGGTGATTTTTAACTCTTGGGTTCAATTTCCTCAATTTCCCATGAATTTCTCCCAACTTCACTTTAGCGATTTTGCCAATTAATTTCCAGACATCCTTTGAGCTTAATTCTTCAATTCCATCTTTTGCGTGCTAATTCTATCCCATGAAGGCTCATTCTTGAAACTATGGCTCTGATACCAATGTTTAATGTCCCCCATATTAATTAAGTAACATCGCTACATGAAACATACATAAAAAAAAATAAAAAAAAATCATGCTAATTCATTTCCTGTAGATTACCAACTACAAATTATGCAGAGATTTAACTGGATTATCATGCACAAAATTAAATCCATATACATCATTCTAAATGAGCGTGAATGTAGCTAATACATAATCTATAACAACACTTAAAACCATTCTAATTCATAGAGTAAAATACACATCCATAAGACTCATAAGAGAAATCAGATAATAGATAAACACTTATCTTTAAAAGAAAGTTTGTGCAACCAAATGCTTGGGAAGGACGTTCCACCCAAATATAGACTTTTTTTTCCATATCTCAACAACATGTCACCCCTGATTTGGGGCTAGGAATCCAAAAAATAATGGTTCCTCTCATAGTCCACTCAGAACTCAATATCTCACAACGCATTGGTATTCTCCTATAGCTATCCCAAATTTCCTCCAACTCTCTTCCTCTTGACCTACCCAACCTAAGGAATGCACTCCTCCATTGCTCTCAGTCCATAGGGAATCTCATTAATTTATTAGGGCATTTTTGGCTCAGGTAAACAGGAATCGCTCTGCAGATAACTCAAAGGAAATCACTTCTAGGAGAACTACCGACAACCAACATTAGACACGTGTTGTTATAATGAAACTCACTTAGAAGTTCACTCTTCAGGCCTGACAACTTGACTCTTCTATTTCCAGATCCAAAACAATATGAAAATTCTCCATTAGGCTCCTGAATTCTCTCACCCTTCCTACTTTTTTGTAGTTCTCTTTTTCATGTTCTTTCCTTGTTTTCATGCAAAAACACAATGTGAAAAAAAACCTATTCTCCCCATACTAATATCCCCTATATTCCCAAGAAATTTGAATGCTCGCTCTGCCCAATGTATATTGTACTTCATCCCCATGCTTCCAATATCTATGGGATATGACTCTCACACCCACCCACTCACATGAGTTTAATGATTTGGCTCTCATACACTCAAATAGAAATAGAAGGTTTCCTCAAATGATAACAAAATTCAGAAATATGGGTATGAGTTAATACCCATAAACCACTTCCCCCTTTGACCTGTTAGGTACCACATCTATTATATTATGAATAAAATATAAATACTACATAAAATACCAATGGAATGACTAATGTATAGAACCACAACAAAAAGTGATCCCTTTATTGATATAAAGCAATGTTCACTTGCCTCTTCGAGGGGGAAACCTCTAGCAGAGAAACACTCTATTACAATAATTTTCAAGAGAAATATTTCTCATGCCTCCTACTCTTATTTATACTAATTCTATCTTCTAAAGAACATTCCAGAGGAACAAATTTCTAGAATTTGAAGCCTCTATTAGGTCTTCTTACATTGACTACTTGACATTTATTAAATAGGCCTTATTAACTAATGTCAGCCTTTATTTGATCCAGGAGGATCCAAAAGGGAAAAAATTTCAAATTCCTCAAATCTAAAAAAGAAAATAGCACCAAGTCAAATTTATCATCGTAATATTTCCAACGATGCAAATGAAACCTCAAACGGAGTCTGAACGAAGATGTTATGGTCAGTCAAAGTTTTGGTCAGCATAGTCAAAGTCAACATGGTGACATCATCATCCATATTGTTGATGTCAGCAACTAACTGTACCGGGATGACATCATCATGAAGTCATGATGATGTCATCATGCCAACATGAGACCACTCAGAGGCCAACACGTGGCATGCAATTTTAGTGTTTTTGGTGGCCACTCGGGATGATTGGTGAGTGCCACATGGCACCCCAAGGTGACACTATGTGGCACCACCCAAGGGCTTGCACGTGGCATACTGACACAAGGAAGGGTGGAGGTGAGTTGACAGATGACTGGGTAGGGAACAAAAAATTATAGGGTGCCACGTGGCACCCCAAAAATGTCGAACAAGGGCGTGATCCCAAAAAATCAAAATTAAAAAGGGGGTCGATCCCAGACCGACCGACGTTAAATCTGAAAAACGCATGTGTTAGAATTATGGGCTTACATGGGTTATACCTTATTTCTCCAAAAAAACCCTTATCACCATCGACCCTTCTGGTAAATTAGAATGCTATACGATGCACATAGTGCACAACGTAGTCTCACATGAGATGGTTTATGGGTGACTGCAGGATGTAGATGTTTGCAGTCATGGTAGGGATTGGGGGATGTTATTTCTACTTAACCATGCATTCAATTATAACATTCAATAGATCCATTCATTCATTTGCATATTTGTTCTAGTTCATGTTGTAAATAAACCATCCATTCAATCATAACTGCATAAATATTAAAACATTGAAACACATTGCAGACATAGTTTTACCATGGCTCAGCCTCCATTGGGGCTATGTCCACAATGATATTTCTCTTCTTCTCTTATTCATAAAAAGGTGTTGTGTGCATTACATCATAATATATAGTAGTGAGGTGGACAAGGATCTCACCAAGATCCACATCTTGTGATCCAACCCCCAACTAATTCAACATCATCCGAGATCTACAACTCTCAAAACAAACTTCGACTCACAAAGACTCCAAAATATGTTCTCCCAAAATAGAATTGTTGCACACACACTCTCAAGTATGGATTCCTATCATGATCCTCTAATCTACCTCATACCCCTTATTTATATTAAAAATATGGGTTAAACCCTTACAATATGATTCCCAAAACTCTAACCCTTACATGGCTAGGTTTGTCCACATCTACGCTGGATTTCTGCAAATCCTGTCGTGCGCTCCTTTTCCTAAAAAATGTGGTGCACTCTCATTCTTGTTCCAATATACCTCATTTGTTGTGTTTTTCTCCCAAAAATTCCTTCCCTAACAGGCCCCCAACACTAACATGTGGCTCATCTTGAGCCACTTGGCCTTAGTGCACCTTCTATAGTGCTAGCTCCAGCGGATGAAATTTCTTTCCCAATTCTATCGCTTTTTCCTTAGGTTGTGCACTCTATCCTACTGGTGTCTCCAAATTCTGCATTATTATGTGCTCTTTCATCACTTCTCTCCTTTCTTATAGCACTTTTTCCCATGTTCCTTTCTCTGTTTGGAGTTCATCTATCATTCCTTCGGCTTGTTGTTGAAATGGCTCCAACTAAGCATGCCTTGCTAGTTTATCCTCCTACACAATCTTTACTTATTTCTGCAAATTTTTCATCTCATGCATGACCCTCATTCTTAAGGATATTTCCATGTTCTTATACCTCTTCTTCAAGTCTTGAACCACCATGTTCAATTTTTCCTCTCTCTGCTCCAACTGTTGGATCTTTGCATCCTCTTCTAGGCCGGTCCAAATCTGTGCAGTCCTTTCATACAGTTCTTTTACTTCTTTGATATCCTGCGCTATACTCGCTACTTGTGCAGTAGCCTCTTTCTCTCTCTGATCTAGTAATTATGGAGGTATGCTTAGAGTTAATTTCTCTGTTAAGTCTGCTATCTCCTGTCTGTATTTCTCCATGGTCTGCGCAATCTGTTGTATCTTCTCTTCTATTGTAACCTCTTGTGCCTACACGCAGATTGGTATACTCTTGTATACCTCTACAAGCACCTCTCCCTATTTATCTGCATTTTTCTTTTCTTCCTCCTTTTCCAACGTGATTGACCCACATGTCACTTGAAAAATTTCCTTCACTTCGCAGTTGAGCATTAGGTTGGTGGCATCTTCCCTAGCTCTAGACTGTACTTCCTACATTACACTCACTTGTAATATATATAACACCTTCATGGGTACTTTTGCTAGAACCAACTCCAGATGTTCCAAGTCCTTTAATGATCTTTTTGTTGTGTTTTCATACACCTCCAACATCTCTTGTGTGACTTTGAATATGTCACTACTGACTACTACTATCTTCACAATCTCTTCTTGATTTTTGTGTTGATGCTTCATGTGATTTGGCTTTCCTCTGCTCTACTGGATGACATGTTGTGTTTAGTTGTAGTCTCTATAAGATGTCATATACTTCTACTATTTTTTCCATGATTTAATCTCTTTGTTCCTCTTTTGTACATATTGAGTCCTCCCCTCTATCTTGTACTTTGTCTGCGACAAACTATACATCGTCCATTGTAATAGTGATGTTTGGAGGATTTTTGGGGTACTTCATATTTTTACTTATTTCTTCCTCCTATGCTCCAGTTCTTTTCTTTGTTGGGGTTGAGTTCTGCACCCCAATTTTCTTCTTTGTTGCTTCCTCATCTTGTACTTCCTTTGGACGAGAGATATCTCTCTTCTTTCCACCCCCTTTTACTTCTATCCTCAACACAATCTCTTTCTTTCCTAGCTTCTTCCTTTCTGAGATTCTTCCTGAGGATTGACCACTCTCTGCAACCTTCCTTGCTCTATCTGTTAAACTATTTTTCTTCTTTGATGTTCCTACTTCTTCTTGATACTTAGGCTTTTTTCCTTTTGTTGGAACCTTCCATTGCATAGGACAGTCTTTTACGACCTATTCTACTTCCTCGCGTGATGTATGATACTTCATTTCCAACCACTTCTTCTTTGGATCCCTTATGGCATGAATCCACAAATGGTGTCTTTAAGCCTTGAAATTAGCCATCCCTTCATTTTATTGAACCAATTAAATTGGAATCCTCTAGGCATTGGTTGTCTTTGTTTCATATCATCCATTAACATGGAAAACGTTGCATTGTTTGCCTACTGGTTCTTGGAGTCCTTTTCCTGCCACAAAGTTTTATAGCGCGCTACACAACACTTCACTTTTATGTCCAGGACGAATGAAAATTTAGGATCCTTACATCCCACCAACGCTATCAGTATTAGCATCTAGGAGTAATGGAATTTCATCCGATTATCCTGTGCATATTTGCAATCTAGCAAAAATTGGTTAAGCAAATATGGTGTCTAGCTGAAAACTACACCCTTTGCGCACTGCAAAACTATTGTGATCACTCCTATTGGGGATTCTTCCTTTTTGTACTTTCTCAAATATTTGCAGGCCATCAACGTTTTGGAAAAAAAAATTACCTAATCATTGATATCCTTGATGATTAGTCATCGGGTTCCCCTATTTGTCCCGAACTATTCTTTCACTTCCTCTACAATTTCTTTATCCCTGGATTTATTTGCCAAATAGTATTTCGGCTTTACACCGCTGGTAGGAAACCCTGTAATCCTGTATATCAAATAAACATCTATGGGGATTGGCCTATCCATCCATAGGTTACCTCCATGTACACTATCCAGTAGTTTCTTCACACAAATACCCAGATTCTTATTGCACCCGAAATGTGGTATGTCCAACATATTCATAATGCATGAGTTGTAGAGGCCTATAATCCACTACGCGGGCTCCAATATGGGTTTCCCTAGGGGTCCTACCTCCCCCCTATTTTCCAAGTAAACTTCCTGCACAAAGTTAGAAAACTTCATGGTTTCATTTACATCGTGGTTTTCATATTTTAGTTTCGACAACTTCACAAGCACGTCTTCCACTACTACTATAACATCTGGAAGATGAGATAAAGTTATTTATGTTGTGCTTGGTGCTTTCCTCTTTTGACCTTTGGCTAGGTTTTCTTCTGCAGCTCCATCCCAAGATTATTCCTCTTCTTCTCCCTCTAGTTCTTGCTGGACTTCAAACTCTTCTAAGAATTATACTTCTGTTTATCCTTTTCAACCACTTTTGTAGGGTTTGCATTGTCATTAGGGTTTTATGCACTCTGGCCCATTTGCACCTGTTCTTCAGTTGATATTTCTTCCTTTATTTTTGTAGGAATGATATATTCGGTCTCTGATTTTGTGACGTACTCCAACTATGCAAAATTCTTCGGTTATTCCATTATTTCCCTCTTCTTTCCTGCCTTTCAGGTTACTCGTATGAAACCTATGGGAGTGCCAAGCTTCGAGGGTTCCATCTAACTATCCTTGCACACACTCGAATAACTCTTTCTCTTGCTCAATCACCCTTTTCTCGTGCTCTCAAGTGATCTGTTGCTCAAAAATCGCTAAGTGTTGAACTTTCCCCTTATTTTCGCTTTTTATAAACCTTGTCATTAATGTTCTGTCGTGTTTTTCACTTTTTCGGTTATTTGCGCGGTGTCTAATTTTTCCTCCATGAAGTATTACAAATTATGCCGCACCAATTGTTACATGATGTCATTCCTAAATTATATGTCTTTAACTTATTCCTTCTAATTACTTATTTTTGTCTTTTTCTTCATTTTTGTGTTTTTCTGTTCCTTTTTCTTCTTTTAGCTCCTACTATTTACGAGATGTACAAGTCTACTTGCTGCAATGAAAATATTGAGAGTTAGTAGGTAAATTGTCCCTATACAGTTTCAGTCAATTACCATTCACCATTCCTTTTAATTCCTTTCCCGTTAAGTCTTGCAGTTGTACAACACCTCCATTTATGTCAGACTTTATCTGATATGGCCCTAGCCAATGCATTATGAGTTTCCCTATGTGTTGCAAATATTTACTGTCATAGAGGAGAACCATATATGATTCCTTAAACTTCTTATTCTTGATATGTTTATGATTCCACCCTTTATCCTTTTCTTTATGTACTTCTTTATGGAAATCTACCATGATTCTATTCTCTTCTAATTCCATCAGCTGAGCCAATCTTTCCTGTGATGTGCCATTTTCTGTCATCTTTGTAATTGTTGCAATGCAAAGACTTGGTATCAAATAATCTAAGGGAACTACTTCCTCATGTCCATATGCCAATCTAAAAGGTGTTTGTCCTGTCAATTTCTTGTAGGTAGTTATATAATCCCAAATTATTGTTGGTACCTTCAAATCCAAACCATATCTGTTGACATTGCAAATCTTTGTCAAGGCATTCTCCAAAATATTGTTGAAATCTTCCATTGTCCCATTTTCTTGAGGGCCGTAAGGAGTAATATTCTGGTTGTATATATTAAAATCTTCAAGCATTGCCTCAATTATATTGTTGATGAAGTGAATAACCTGATCACTCATCAATATTCTTGGACATCCAAACCTTGTCACTACATTCTCAAATAAAAAGAGAATTGTAGTCTCTGTGTTGAAATCCTTTACTGGTGCTAACTCATTCCATATGGTCAAGTATTCCATCACAGTAATAATGTATATGACTCCTCATCTTATTTTTGGTGGATTAATTGGACCAAAAAAATATATTTCCCATTTATCAACACTTGTAAAGTAACCTGTGGTCTCAGTGGCATCTCATCCCTCCTGGATGGATTCCCAAATGTTTGAAAAACATCACACTTCTGACAATATTCTTTTGAATTCTTATGAATTGTTGGCCACCAAAATCTTCTCTGCAATACCTTCTGTGTGGTATCTTTTCTTGCGTAGTGTCCTCCTACATTCCCTTCATACACCTATACCAAAACAATGGGTCTTTCATGCTCCATAACACATATCCTCAAGATGTTATCTCCTCCAAGTTTGTATAACTAACTTGCAATCAACCGATAATCTGCAGCCACCACCAAATTTTTCTTCTGTGAAGTAGTAAATTCTCTTGGTGCAAATACTCTACTCAAAAACACAATAATGTCAGCAAAATATTCATCAACTATCTATAATGAAAACAATTGTGCATCTGGAAAGTTGTCTTCCAAATTACTGGATTCTTCTCCATTTGTTATCCTATACAAGTGATCTGGGCCTGCATTCAAAATTCTGGGCTTCAACACAAATTCAAAGTCAAATTCTTGAAACAAAGGTATCCATATGCATATCCTTGCCCCCAACATTGGCCTATTAACTAAGTATCTCAAAGATGAATGATATGTAAACATATTAAAGTGTTGTCCCAATAGGTAATGTTTGTATTTATGCAAAGCATACACCATAGCTATAACTTATGTTTCTGTAGTGATATAGTTTTGTTCTGAATATGATAAGTTTATGATTGCAAATGAAATATGGTGATCTATATCACCTTATTCTAGCTGTATTAATATTGATCCTAATGTAATTGTAGATGCATCTACATGCACATGAAATTATTTATCCCAATATGGAAATATTCAAATCGACGTTGTAACCATCTTCTCTTTCAAAATATCCAGACTCTTCTGGCATTCATCATTCCACTGGTATGTACTATCCTTCTTCATCAACTTATCCATTGATGCAGTTATTTGTGCATATCCTCTTATGAAATTTTTGTAATACCCTTTATGGACCAATGTACTCTTGAACTGGCACACTGAATTTGGTGGTGGTAAGTTAACTATGACAACAATTTTAGCAGGATCAACCAATAAACCCTGTTTACATACCACATGCCCCAACAAAATCCCGAAAGGTGCGTTGAAAATACACTTATTAATATTTAATGAGATCTAACATTGTCTACATCTATCCAACATTAGTGTTAGTACTTCAACATGATCCTTCAACAAACTAAACACTTTCCAATCATCCAAGTAAACTTTAAAAAAGTTGTTAATAAAATCATTGAAGGATGCTACTACTACTCTTGAAACAATGGTTGGTTCATTCTTTAATCCATATGGAATAACTGTATACTAAAATGAGCCCCACTTTGTTGCAAATGTTTTCTTATTCCCATATTCTAGCGTGATCCTTATCTGATGATAACCTAAAAATCCATCTGTAAAAGAATAAGCTTTTTGACCCCTACATTCTCCAAAACTACGTCTATAAATGGGGTAGGAAAAGGATCATGTAGGAAAGCATCATTCAATTTTCTAAAATATACACAAATATTGATCCCTCCTTGCTTCTTTTCTTGCACCACCATAGGACTGATCCATTCTGACTCTTCTACAGAATCTATAACACCATCTTCTATCATCTTGTCAAATTTTGTCTTCACCTTCTCTTTGTATATTGGATTCAATCTGTATGGCCTTTGCCTGATAGATCTTTCTTCTAGATTTAATGGGATATTCATCTCTCCTAGTTCTCCTTCTAACCCATTAATCTCTGAGAATGTTGTTGGGAATAATTCACTGTACTTGCGCAATAATTATGTGATCCTTGCTACTGTTTTATTATCCCAATAGTCTCCAATACTAGCCATCTTTGGGTTTTCTGCAGTTCCAAAAATTACCTTCTTCATCTTTGATGGTGCAACATAATCATCTGAATCCCTTGGAACCTTCTAATTCTCTTTCAAGTTCTATTTATGGGATCTGGATAGTGCACAAATTATCTTTTTCTGGTTCTTCTGCTTCTACTACGTGATAACAGTGCAACAATTGTTTCACGGTTTGACTAGCCTGCCTCTGATATGCTAGAATAATTTCAAACACTGGTTCTTCAAATATCCTGTCTCTTACCACTTTCAATGTTGTATCAATCTCTAATCTGTCATGCTTAAAGAAAAATGTAACTACAAAGTTTTGTTGTATTTCTTCCCAGTTAGTAGTTTCTATGCATTGCTCTTGTTCTATGTACTAGTTCTTCGGAATCACTTCTAGTGTGTGAATAAAATGGTGTGGCCATTATTATGGTGGTACTAATATCCATTGAACTATGCAATTCTCTACATGCTCTTTGGGTTGTCCAAATCCTTCATATTTATCCTCATATTTATGTTCATGTTTTTCGTTGAATCTTATGCACGATAACCTTTTGCATTGAAGCCAATTTTGTATCTTTGCCTTGTGTGTACCCCACCATATTGCAAATGTAGATTTAAAATATATATATGATGTTGGTAATCTCATATTTTCCATAACTTCTACCTCATGTTTCATCAAAAAATATTCTAAATCATTTAATCCATAAAAATTAGGAGGTTCTCTTACCTTTATACCAACCATCTCGACGTGGACGTCATTCTAACACATCTCCTGGTAGATAATTCATGTAATCACCATTTCCAGTTTCCCAGTCCCGTGTTAGAGTCTGAAGCACAAGAAATAATAATCCTCCAACTGAGCATGCCATCTATAGTAGGGTTGATATAATCATCTTCGCATGTGGTAGTTCTATATAGTTGATTCACATCTTATATAAGAATATTATATGTCGCATGTTCCAAATACCTGCCTCTTTCTGAGGGATCCAATGGCGCAATATCTTTGTATTCTCCAGAATCAAATATCATCTTCCTTTTCTTAAAATTGATGATATCCTCGTTATCAAATGCCCAATCTAGACCCAACAGTGTTGGATATGGAAAAGTATTATCCACTATGTCAATGACTTCAAAATCATCCATGGTGCCCACACCATCTAGATATATTGGAATCCCCTTCAACCTTCCTATTGGAACCACTCTATGCTGATTTTCCAAATTCAAATGAATAGGTGAATACCCCATTTGTGGTTATCCCATAGCTTTCCAGGTTTCCTTTGGCATAACATTAACTTCAGATCCTAAGTATAGTATAATATCTCAAATATTGAAATCTCCTATGTTATCATTCAATATGAATTATCTACTAGTTCTTCTCTTATTTCATACCTAATTTAGTATTTCTACCCCCTCTTCCTCGGGGTTACTCTTTTCTAATAAGTTCTGCAGTACTTGTAAAAATTTTTTATCACTCAACAATTTGACACATGCTCCCAAAAATTTTCATATGTTACTTACTTGTTCTGAAGAGTGATCAAATAATGAAGGCATGTCATATACTAGTATCTCATCCACTCGCTTCATTCCTAAATTGGACACAATATTTTCTTTCAAGATCTCTTTTCTAGCTTCTTTAAATATCTCTTTCTCTTTGCATGTATCAAACTTTCATTCGGGCGTTGTATTCTTCCTGACCCACTGGTACTAGTATTGATCCTTCTTGGATGCATATTCTCATGTCTTATATCCACCTCTAGTCATGATTTTAATCTTATTCTCATCCCATTACCTGTTTTCCACCCCAATCCATTGCACGTTCTGATTAGTCTGTCTCTTTTTGTCCTGTATTTTTATCAACAATGTTGGACAATATTATGTTTCATGGTTTATTGCACGATAGTACATACATGTCATGGGTGGTTGTGGGAAGTCTCTTGCATAGTTCCTTGGTTTCTAAAATTTATGACAAATTATTGGTCCTCGAGATCCTCCAAATCCTCTTCCTCCACGACCTCCTCCTCTAAATCCTCCTAGGTTTCCTTGATTATCTTTGTGTGGTGTGTTATAATGAGGTCCTTGATTATATTGTGGTTGTTGGTTATTGTACTGCTATGGTGTTGCACATCGTTTTCTAGGGTTATGTTGGCATTTCCATTGAAACTGTTGCGCATTATACTGTGGTTGTGTTGAAAACTGTTGCGAGGGATTGTATTGTGGTTGTTGCGCAGTGTTATAATACAGTTGTTGCATAGATTTTCCTATTACATGTTCAACCTACACCCTGTATGTATCTACAATCCTTTGTTTCATCATCTCCAAGGTTCTATAGTCCTTGTCTTCCTATCCAACTGACTTACAAAAGTTACAAAATGTAATTTTCAGAACTGTCTAGTATTTCTTCATCAAGGGGAAATGACAGGGATCACTCCCATGTGTTTTTCAAATCTCACACCATGTTCCTCCTAAAGATAAAGTGTTTGGCATACCCACTCCAATATACTGTGAAAATAATTGACACTCATTCTTGTGATGGACTTTTGTTCTACACATTGTACACTAGACATCTTCTCTTTTTTCCTTTCCTTTGTTCTAGTTTAGCTAAAATGTTAAGTTCTTCATATATTTCTTTATCTCTTCCACAACTGAATATGTATGTTTCTATTTGTTTTCCTCTAGATGTAAGGCTTCCTTCAGGGCTTCATCCAGACTTTGGAATTTATTTTGTCTCAAAGGATACTTCAATTGTGGAAACAAAGAATTAAAAAGGAAATGCCTATGTTGTGTATCAGTAATAGTGTACTTTAACTTACCTTTCAACCTCTTCAACTTCTGGTCCACTTCCCAAACTGATTCTCCTGGTTTCTTCTTGATCTCTATCATTTCGTTCATAAACTAGTCTTTTGAAATTCATTTATTATCTGTCTCTTCACATCTTCTATAGTTGTAGGACTTCCTGTTGGTTTATTTGTTGAGAGACCCATGTACCAATATAATGTGCAGTCTCTAAAAGTGATTTCCAATGGTGCAACCTTTGTATCCTCATCTGTAATCTACTTTGTTGCCCATATCTTCTCATAGATGAACAAATATTTTTTTGGTTTATCGGACTCGTCCCCTCAGAAATATGGTAACCTAATGGTTGGATCTTTTCTTGCCATTGTGAAATTTGTTGAAATATCACCTCCATGTGGTGTAGAGACTTGAATACTACTTGATGAACTTGCACTTCTGCTACTAGACCCACATCCTGAAAAATTATTCTACCACTAATCACTTTATGGTTAACTTCTTTTTATTCTTTAGTTTTATTAGTCACACATGGGGTTGTGGGTTCCACACTAATTTAGATATGGAATCGAGAGCCTTCTTTTGTGTCAGACCCATAATCTTAGGTTTTTATCTCATATGTGGTGCACAATATATCCTCAATATTTCCCATAGCATGAAGATCCTCTACCTCTTCCTCATTATTGTTCAAACCCTCTCGCTCCACTAGAACCCTATTCTTATTATTCATCCTATATTGGTAGGGTCGTCTACTGCACATCACACCTACATTCCTTATGATCTCCATGGTATGTTCATCATCCATCATGATGGGGTCCATTTCCTCCTTCTGGCTACTCTGTAGAGCCTTCTCCGTTTCTCATATCTTCCTTAGTGATTCCACAAAATCCCCCATGTGTGCAAAGTGATTTAGCTACATGATTCCATGGTCATCACACCTTTATCATGTAATAAAATCATGATCGACCAATAAATAGACCTAATGTACCTCCCCCTAGGTCCCTTCAAGAAATCATGTTATGCAATAGTATATGAGTTTGTTCTATCTACTACAAACTCAATGATAAACCCCATAGTAATGTTGTATAGCCAAAATTCCACTGTGGGTGTGAATTTATTATGAACTTTTTCCAACTACACAATATTTTCAACGGTCCACACTACTTTTCCTAATCTGTTTAATCGGATGGGTATCCTTCAATCTTAAAAACCACTCTTGTAATAACTCTAGAAAGAAACAAAAATATGCTTGATGAAAATTAGTAAACATATACCTTTGTAGGTACTGGAGTGACGTATACCTAAAACCCTTATTGTATTTCTATGCGAACTCTAATTGTTTTGTCTCCAACCATTTTACAATCTCTTTCTTTGTAGGATTGCATGGCCTAAAAATCCCTTTCTACCACTGAATCTTCTTCACCAAACCACTTCCTATCTCTCCTTCTGAGATATAGCTGGAAACATAACCATTTTTTGAACTTATGGGTTGACTCAAGTTCCACCTTAGTTCTCCAACAAAACCATTATCACCATCGGCCACTACGCACCAAGTGTAGAACACAGTCTCAACTGAGATGGTTTATCAGAGACTGCAGGACACATATGTCTGTAGTCATGGAAGGGATTGGGGGATGTTCTTTCTACTTATTCTTTCTACTTAACCGTGCATTCAATTATAGCATTCAACAGATTCATTCATTCATTTACATGTTTATTCTAGTGCACATTGTAAATAAACCATTCATTCATATATCTAACCATTCAATCATAACTGCAGAAATATTAAAACATTTAAACACATTGCACACATTGTTTTACCATGGTTCACCCCCCTAGGGATGCATCCAAAAAGATCCTCTTCTTCTTCTCTTATTCATAAAAATAAGTTGTGTGCATTAAATCATAATATAGAGTAGTGAGGTGGACCAGGATCACACCAAGATCCACATCTTGTGACCTAAACCTCAACTACTTCAACCTCATCCAATCTCTACAACTCTCAAAATAGACTTTGACTCATAAAGACTCCAAAATAGGTTCTCCCAAAACAGACTTGTCGTACACACACTCTCAAGTATGGATTCCTATCATGATCCTATAATATACCTCATACCCCTTATTTATATTAAAAAAATGGGTTAAACCCTTATAATATAATTCCCAAAACCCTAACCCTAGCATGGCTAGGTTTGTCCACATATTCGTTGGATTTCCGCAAATCTTGTTGCATGTGCAAATTTTCCTCAAAATGTTGTGTTCTGTCATTCTTGGTATGATCTGCCTCTTTTACTATGTTGTTCTTCCAAAAATTCTTGCTCCAAAACCCTAACACTCATATCTCGATGTAATCCACATAATACAATGCATTCCGACGTGTACCACCCGAAAACCCAATTAATAAAGTAAAACTATGCAATGGTCACATCCAAATGGTGGGAGGTTAATATATGTAACCAATGTAAAATATGGTCTAGTAATATATAAGGATTGTTGCATTAAATTTAAAATATAGCTGTAGCGTAAATCTAAATGGAGAGCCCATGGAGAGCCCATGGGTTCGATCCCAGGTCTTCCCAACCAAAAATGACTTAAATATAATCCACTTTCCAGCCAACCACGAGAAGGGGCTTGGTTTATCCACCCGGATTATTTGATTTAAACTCAACCTTTTTTCAGAGTTCAGGGATACGTGCCCAATAAAGTACATCACATATTTTTATGCAGAGAAGGATAATTTATTGTAGGCCACTGGCATGATTTTCAATGCAGAGAGCCTAGAAGGGGTCTAAAGGTGACTATGTTATATTAAGATGATTTGACAGTCAATTTTTCACTACTCCTCACCATGAATCAACAGGTGATGTCCATTTTTGCATCGGAGTAGCTGATCTAAATTCCATTTTTAAACTTTAGGTATAATGATGTATTTATGCCAATTTAATTGTTGAGAATAATATAAAGTATCTCCACTTTGAAGCAGGGCTCAAAGACATAGTCCATTCTTGGGACAAACTTTGTTATCGTGTCTTTTGTTATTTCTCTTCTTCTAATCTTTTCTCCATGATTATGTCCTTTTTTAATTAATCTTGTACATAAGCTTTGATTCATACTCCTCATGAAATTTATGTAATGTCATCGAGGGAAAGATCATGTATCATGTTGGTATCAAAGAGGTCTTCTTTGAATTGAATTACGAGTGTGAATGCTTACCAAGTGCAAGCTCAAAGCAAGTGAAGGAAAACTTAAGACTTTCAACCTAGATATTGGATGTGCAACTCTAAGAAGGAAAATGGATGATGAAGAGAGACGTGTTGAGAATGAGCATATTTTTCACAACATCTTCTATCAAATGTCGGACATGGTAGAAAAATTGTATGTAGATTACGAGAAGAGAGTTGCAAAGAAGGATAAGAAGAAGAAAGTTAAAGAAGAGGATAAGGCATCAGTGAACTATGGAATTGGAGGAGATCCTCCTCACCCTCCATCACCATATTCAAGTTTAAACTATTCTTCCTCTTCCTCTCATTATCCTCAGTCTCATCATTCTCATCATTCTAGTTTTCATCCAAGTACTTCTAAACATCCAGTGTTGAAACTAGCAGTGAAATTTAATTTGCCCATGTTTAATAGAGAATTTAATGCAAATAATCTTAATAATTGGATCAGATAAATCAAATTTTACTGCCATGTACAATAGAACAAATAGGAATAGGTGAAGATCTAGTTTTCTTCTCTTCAACTAGAAGGCACAACCCTTGTATGGTGGGAGAGAAAACTTCATAAACATAGCTAGCATAATGGTAAACGCCTTTCTGCATGGTCTGAATTTACCTTTGAGTTGAAAAATAAATTTTATCCCTTGGGTTATGTTCAAAAATCCATGATGGAATCAGAAAATATAAGACAGGTTAAATTCCATAGTGTTCATAGTTTCACATAGGAATGTAGAAAACAAGCACTGGAATTAAACATTCCTTTATATTCTCATGAAATTTTGATGAAGTATATTGTTGCACTCCATAATTACATTCAAGATACATTTTTATTGTTTAACCCAAAAAACTTAGATGAAGTGTTTCTGCAAGAAACTCACCTTCATAAAATGGGAAAGAGTGTACATGAAGACCACCCAAAGAAATTTTCCAAGTTCTAGAAAAACAAGTTAAAAAAGAATAAAAGGACAAGAAGGCAGTGACAACAAAGAAAGAGGAAGGAAATCCCTCTTGCACACATTGTAAGAAATATGGGCATGATGATGACTGTTGTTGGAAGATATATCTAGATATGAAGCCTAAGATATTTGGTGGAAAAGGGAAGTCGAAGACAGTTGCAACAACAAAACGAGACCTTGGTTCTGATTTAGGTGATGAGGTGAGGATTACAACCATTGGAGTACAAGGTAAAAATTCATATCATGCTGGTTCAAGTTCCACAAGTATGTCTTATGATGATGAAAAAAAATAAGTGAATTATTTCATATTATAGTTATATCTAAACACACAAATATTGACACTCTATTTGATCTGGTTTCTCAAGTGAATTTAATCTGAGAAACCATTGTTAAAAAGTTGGGTCTAGAAACAAAATATCATCTTGAACCATACCCTCTTGGTTGGTTAACAGATAATGAAAAACTAAATGATACCAAGAAGTGTAGGGTTATATTTTTCATTTCTTCTAAGTTGATATATGAGGTTGATTTAAATGTTGTCCCACTTGATATATGTGGCATAGTTATGGGAATCTCACACCTTTATGAAATAAATGCAATCTTCTTCATAAATGAGAACAAATACCATCGTACAAAATATGGAGTGGAATAAATTGTAAGGGATCACAATACAAAAATAAACACAACTTTTGTTAGTGCAAGCCATATGAAAAGACTTATAAACACTAATAAGAAATATGTACTCATGATTGTAAGGGAAAAAGATGATGAGACATATGATGCTTTCAAGGAATGTGATCCCTCTCACAAAGATGAAATGATTGATGTTATATCTAATTATGATGAAATATTTCAAAAACTAGGTGGATTGCCTCCCAAGAGGGAGATTCAACATGAAATACATATTCAACAAGATTTCCATCTTCCAAGTGTGGGCATGTACAGGATGTCAGCTGTGGAAATGGAAGAAATCAAGAAGAAAGTGTAGGACTTACTAGACCAAGGGTTCATTCAACCTAGCTCATCTCTGTGTGTTTCTCCAATCATGTTGGTGCCTAAGAAGGATGCAACATGGTGAATGTGTGTTGATTACCAATCTCTCAACAAGATAACCATAAAGAACCGCTACCCTTTGCCTCAGATAGATGATTTGTTGGATCAAATGAAGAATGTAGTGTACTTTTTCAAGTTGGATTTGAGTAGAGGCTACCACCAGGTCAACATTGTAGAAGGCGATGCATGGAATACTGCCTTCAAAACAAAACATGGTCTTTTTGAATGGCTTGTGATGCCATTTATTCTTTGTCATGCTCCAACGACATTCATGCGAGTCATGAATGCTATTTTTAGGCCTTTCTTTGATGATTTTGTGATTGTATACTTAGATGACATTCCTGTGTTTAGTAGGACTTGAAATGAACATGCAACTCATGTAAAGAGAGTATTGAATGTCCTTAAAAAGGAAAAGTTGTATGTAAAACTGTCAAAGTGTGACTTTGGAAAAACATCATTAGTTTACTTGGGTCATATTGTAGGAGGTGGTCAACTAAAGAGAGACCCCTCCAAAGTTGAAATCATTGTAAATTGTCCTAAGAAAACATCAACTATAGAGGTTAGGAGTTTCTGAGAGGTAGTTCAGTACTAGAGAAAGGTCATTGTAAAATTCTCATACATTGCATCTCCTTTACATGCCTTAACCAGTGTGAAACAAACCTTCCATTGGGGAGGAAAACAACAAAATTCCTTCGACACATTGAAGAGAAAGATCAACACCGCACTAGTGCTAGCTCTACCTGACATTCAATAACCATTTTAAATTGAGATTGATTTCAGTGCATATGCCATGGGAGCAGTCCTGATGCAACAACGTAAGCCCATTTTCTTTCATTTTGAAAATTTTTCTAAGGATGTTTGTAACTATCCTACATATGAAAAAGAACTATATGGATTGGTACAAAGCATGCAGAAATAGAAACACTACTTAATGGGAAAGGAAACAATCACACACATTGATCACCAAACCTTGCAATATCTCAAATCAAAAACCAAGATACAATAGTTAAGACACTAGAGGTGGATGGGATTCTTACAACAATTCCATTTAGTTATTAGATACAAGAAGGGTACAAGTAACAAAGTTGTGGACATGCTTTCTAGACCTCCTATTTCTACATCCATTGTTTTGAAGAATGCTTCCTTAGCTCATGATAGTTATATTGAACAATAGGCTAATGATGAAGATTTCAAGGATGTATATGAAAGGATAACCTGTGGATCGCAGGTGGATAATTTTTATGTGCAGGATAAATTACTCTACAATATGGGAAAGATTTGTATTCCAGTCAATGAAAGAGTGCATGTAATTAGGGAAGCACACACTTCCCTTGTATCTGGGAATTTTGGGGTAGGAAAGACTTTGGAACATTTGAAAAGATTTTTTTACTAGCCTTGAATGAAATAAGTTGAAACCAAATATGTAAAGGGGTGCATATTGTTCTCAACTTGTAATCCCACTAATAGAAAATTCGGGTTGTACACACCACTTCTTGTTCCTTCTCATCCTTGGGAAAGTATTTCCATGGATTTTGTAGGCGGGTTTCCTTTGTATCTAGTGGTCATCAATTTTGTACGCAAGTTTCCTAATTGTATGTAGTAGTGGATAGGTTTAGAAAAATGTGTGTCTTGATGCCATGTAAAAAGCAAATCACTACTGAGAAAACAACTCATCATTTCTTTCAGCATGTATGGGTCCACTTTGGAATGCCCACATCCATTATCTCAGATCTCGACACTTGATTCCTTGGAGTGTTTTGGAAAATATTGTGGATAGTGATGGACACTAAGCTGAACATAAGTATTTCTTTCAATCCATAGACCAACGAGACATAGGTTGTAAATAGAACAATGGTTCATTTTCTTTGAGGAAACTATAGCAAACATCCTAAGTTGTGGGATGATTAGATACAGTATGTGCATCATGCATACAACTGAGCCTTGCACTCTTCCAAATAAATTTCTCCATTCGAGACATGTTTTGGGTATTTACCTAAGGCTCCCTTGCACTTGAGTTTTGGAAACATGTCGACTACAGTGAACAAAGACATGAATACTAAGCCTGCAAGTTCATTCATAGGATCTAACAGGTACACCAAATAGTCTAGGAACAATTAGAAAAGAGTCATGGATAGTACAAAGAATGCCATGACAAGCACATAGTTGATCATCAATTTCAAGTGGGAGATCAAGTGTGGATCCACATTAGCAAGGATAGGTTGAAGGAAGAAGGAAAGAATCTCAAACCCATCAGATATGGACCCTTCACCATATTGGATAAAATTGGCACAAATTCCTTTTACATTGATCTCCCACTGTACATGCATATATAATCAGTTGTAAATGTAGAGAACCTAAAAATTAATTAGCCTCCAATGATCATGGATCATCCAAAGAGTGTTTCAGTACCTTCAGTGGACAATTTTTCTCCTGAGTACTTGGATGAGTTGAAGGAAGATATCATCTTGGATAGAAGGATGATGACTTCATGCAGGAGTGATGTAGAATATCTTCGAGTGGGCCTTAAGGGAAAACATCCAAGAAAATCATGGTGGATTGAGAAAGATAAAGTGAGGGAGCAATTCCCTCACCTTCCAATTGACTGATGAGGATTTTGGAGGCCCAAAAGCTTCTTAGTCGGGAGGAATGATCTAGGAAGATCCAAAAGAGAAAAATTCAAAGTCCTAAAATCTCAACAAAACCAGTTCCAAGTTGAATTTCTCATCACAATCTTTCCAACAGTGCAAACGACACCTTAAATGGAGTCCAAAAAAAGAAGTTATGGCTAGTCAAATTTTTGGTCAACCTAGTCAAAGTCAACATGGTGACATCATCATCCGTACTGCTAATGTTAACATATCATTTTGCAGGGATGAAATTATTATGATTTCATCATGATGAAATGGCACCACTCAGAGGATGACACATGGCATGCATTTTTGGTGTTTTTGGTGGCTACTTGGGACAATTAGCGAGTGCCATGTGGCACCCCCAGATGATGCCAATTGACACCACCCAGGGGCCACCAAATGGAAGTGTGGCACAACGAAGGGTGGTGGTGAGTTGTTAGATGACTAGAAAGGGTGCAACAAATTAGAGTGCATGATGTGGTCTAATAAGTGGGTGCCACATGGCACCCCAAAATTTTCCAAGAAGCTTCTGATCCCAAAAAATCAAAATTAAAAAGGGGGTTAGCCTCGAATAGGCTGGCACCGAATCAAGAGACTGGAATGGCCAAAGGCCAACCTATGACACCCATATCCTAGCGTACTCCACATAATCTAATGCATTATGGAGTGTACCACTCGATAGACCAATTAATATAGAAAAATCTTGTGATGGTCACATCCAAATGACGGGAGGTTAGTATATGTAACCAATGCAGAATGTGGTCGGGTACTATATAAGGATTGTTGCACTATATTTAAAATATAGTTTCAATTTAAATCTAAATGGGGATCCTGCGGGTTCGATCCTTGGTCTCCCCAACCACAAATGACTTAAATATAATCTACTTTCCAACCAACCAGGAGAAGGGGATTGGTTTATCTTCCACGATTATATGATTTAAACTCAACCTTTTAACAAAGATCGGGGATCTGTTCCCATTACAGTACAACACATATTTTTATGCAGAGAAGGAGAATTTATTGTAGGATAGTGGCATGATTTTCGAGGTAGAGATCCCAACGTGGGTATTGAGTTGACTATGTTAGATTGAGACGATTTGACAGTCGATTTTGCACTACTCCTCACCATGAATCCACCTACGATGTCCATTTTTTCATCAAAGAAGAAAATATGAAGGCCATTTTAAGAATTGAGCTATAATGATGTATTTATGACAATTTTATTGTTGAGAATAATATAAATTCTTTCCACTTTGAAGTAGGTCCCGAAGATGTAGTCCATTCTTGGGACAAACTCTGGGACAAACACTTGCTCTTCTTCTCATTTTTTCTCCATGATTATGTCATTTTTTAATTAATGTTGTACATAAGATTTGATTCATACTCTTAATTCAATTTATGTAATGTCATTGATGGAAAGATCCTGGATTATTATTACATGGAAAACATATTATTCTACCTATGTGAGGAGTTAGGGAGGCTGGTTCCCTAACATGCCCTCCCCCTTGAAGAACATCCCTATCTTGAAGGATCGAGATGAGGAAATTGTTGCAGAATGGTGGTTGGGTCCTAGGTGGCATCTTCTAGAGTTGTATCTTTCCACTGAACTAACACTTCCTTGATGGTGTGCTAATAGAGACGACACTCTCGCTTGTCCAAGACTACTTGTGGCTACAACTAAAGGGAACCTTCTTAATCCAACTCATGGAGAATGGTTTAAGTTTGAAACTTAGTTTCAATCACTTTATTTAAGAATGAGACATGAAAAATAAGATGAATCTTAGAATGATTGGGAAGAGCTAACTAGTAGTCCATAGGCCCCACTTGCTTGAGAATTGTATAAGGACAATAAAATTTGGGAGAAAGCTTTTGCTAGTTTTCATCTTTGATTGAAGTCTTCTTATAAGATTGTAGACAAAGAAACACCTGGTCCCTTTATCAAATTGATGTTCAATTCCAATGACCTTGATCTTCTTGTCTCTTCATGTGATTCATAGCCATGACCAAATTTTCATTGAGAGTATGGAGAATGGCCTCTCGGACTATAAGATTTTTGTCAACCTCCTAAACCTTCGAGACACCTGGCATGTATGAGAGAATTGATGGTGGATTTTGTCTGTAGACTGCTTCAAAATGAGTCATGAAATTATCTGTATGATAATATGTGTTGTACCATAACTCATCTAGGGGAAACCGTTTATCCCACTATTTTTGTTTATCGGATGAAAAACACCACAAATATGTTTCCAAAAGCTTGTTGAAAACTTCTATTTGGTCATGATTCTAGGGATGATAGGTAGTGTTGAGATGCAATTGGGTTCTATAGAACCTAAAACATTATTTCCAAAAAGTGTTGGTGAAAGTTGGATCTCTCTTAGAAACAATAGAATGAGGCATGCCATGAAGTTTGAAGATGTTATCCATGAAAATTTGAGCCACTCTGGAGGTCGTGAAGGGGTGTTGAAGAGAACATAAATAAACATATTTAGAAAGATGATCGACTACCACCATGACAACTGACTTATGCCCGATTTAGGTAAGCCAATGATGAAATCCATAGAAATATCCCTCCAAATAGAAGCGGGAATCAAAATTTATTGGAGTGTGCCTAAAAATTTGACTATTTCCCCATTGTTGCATTGACAAAAAATCACATTCATCCACAAAGGTGCAGATGTATTATTTCATAACATCCGAGAAAAAACAATGTTTTATCTTGTCATAGGTGTTGGGGATTTTAATTGTCTAATGAATCGAAAAACTCAATTACTCAATACATTAATTATCAACCTGAGGAAGTCTTGTTGTTTCAAAGTCACCGTGCAAAGTATATGCCAAAAAGAAGTTACAACTAACAATGTTATCTAATCGTGGAAATAAAATACTCATTGTAGACTGAAATATAACACACATATTGAAATAAAATCACTCTCACACTTGCTGAAATTGGAAATTAAATCACACTTGCATAAATGAAATTAAACTTAGAACTAGATTCACACCACTCTTGCAGAAACTCAAATCACTCTTGCAAAATTGGAACTATATTCCGCTTGCATGAATGGAAACTTAATATAATTCACTCACTCTTCACATAATAGAAATTAAATCACTCCATTAATATATGACATGGAATTGAATTTTCTTGCAAAAATCAGAATTACTAGTCTCTAGAATTCGAGGTGAGAATTTTGTAAGTGATTGCAAATTGTGTATCAGCGACAAAATCAAATGAAATCTCAAACACTCTGTAGAAGAACATGAAATCACTATTTAACAACAAACTAATAGAAAATTGAAAAAAATGATAGATTAATAATATATACGACCAACAAATCTTTCAAGAAAGTGGTCCCTTGCTTCCTATCAGAGTGTTGGAAGAAACTCAGATCTCACACCATTGGCTCAAGAACATAATGACAATGTTGCCATGATTTTATTAATTAGAATTCAAGAATTACAAAATAATGGATGGATCTATTCTATAAAAAAATAATGACTAACTCCCATTATGATCTAAGAGGTATTATTTATACATCAGTCCTGTGAAAAATGATAAGATCCAGTCCCCAAATCCTTGGGCCGCTCAAACAAATTGATGAGTTTAGGAAATCAGCGACATAATAAATCTGGAAATTATACCTTTAGAAAACCATCTGTATCTCTCAAATCGTGGATTAATTTTGAAAATGGCCATTGAGGAACTCAATTGGGTCCATCCTGCACAAAACCCATGTCACAAAGGTTTGGGATTCACCTCCATTCGCTCAAAAATTCCAACACAAAACTGTCTCTTCTTATCTGCCATGTGTTTGAGTATGATAGTTTGACCACAAGATGGAGTTAACACATGCCACTTGGGTACAAAATGAAGATCACTAATCCATGTCATCAAGTCTGGGATTAAAACCCATGTTGTGGATTTCCCATGTGGGGGTGTGCTAGTATGCCAACCATGAGTGCTGCAACTTGTGGAGTTGCAACAAATACCAGAATTCTTCTAGCTGACGAGTTGCGACATAAACCATCATTAGTAAAATCATGGATAATAATGTTTAATCTATTAAAAATGAAGGGAAATTAGCATTACTTAACCACTAAAGAATAATTAATCATAACATGAAATTCTACGAGAAATTGTGGCAAATGGAGTGATAGAGGAACGGAAAGCGAAAGAAAAATGAATAGAATGGATATTTGTAAATGGTAATAATGGTGACATATCCATGGACCAACAATATGTGTTGGAAACCCTGAATTCCCAGATGTGAGTGAAGAATGAAGCTCAAAAAGAACCGTGGATTTAAGTTCCAACTGTTTCCTCAAATACAGACGACCTTTGTAGTGAAGATATTCATTGTTCCAAGAGTACCATGAAGAAGTTGGAGAATGGTGTTGCAATTGCTCGATCAGATGAGAAATTTTGGGGTCTTGCAACCATTATTGGTAAATAGCTTGGAGCCAATCTATTATAATGAAGGATAGGGAAAAGAGGGACCCTTCTTCTTCTTCATACTTCCTGGAAAGAGTGTCAACAACCACATTTTCTTTTCCCTTCTTATAAATGATCTCATAATCATATACAAATAGCTTGGTCACCCATTTTTGTTCCTCTAAGGATTAAATTCATTGTTCCAAAAAATACTTGAGGCTTTGATGATCAATTCTAATTTGGAAGCATTGCCCCAATGGATAAGGATGCCAAAGATCCAGGACATGCAGAATAGTCAACATTTCATTTTCATATATTGATTGGCCCAAATGTCTCTCCAAAAGATTTTTCTAGTGAAGACCAAATGCTTACCATCTTGCATGAGGACTACAAAAATTCATTTCCTTGAAGCATCACTAATATGGATTTATGAGAGGAATGAAATGAAGCACATATCTATAAAATTAACACAGAGATACATTGAAAACTAATAGAAATAAAGTGAAACTTAACTTCTATTCAGTAAATAAATCTGTTGAAACTATAAAATGCAGAATGAAACAATCTTGCTCGAATGGTGGTAGCTAATCTATGAGAAGAGAAATGGAAGCTAGGCACATTCACCTGATAACATTAAAATGAGGCCTCCAAGCCTTTTTTAGCATAAAGAAGTAATAAAAAAACCCTAGACATCCAAAAACCTAACCCTAGGAGATGAAGCACCAAAAGTCATTTGGGCCCTGATGGGGTAATTTGGTACATCAACTTCTTGTGGTCGTAATTTTTGCATACGATCTTCGTTTTAGGCACACAATATCCCATTGGAAATGTGTATCAGTGTGTCACACTCTAACTCTATCTATAGTGTGACTGTGGCAAGCCCAAAAAATGTTGTTTAGGGCCTCAAAACAACCCTGGAAGCTTAGGACCCAAAAAGCTAGAAAACAATTGCCAAGATGAAAATTATATGTGAGACAATTGGAAGAGGTGGGTGGCCACCAATATTCACGTGAATCAATCCTCCCTCCTTAGGTAGAAATGGTCTCCATTGTTTTGATTTCCCCCATGAGATGAGGAAATATCTGTTGAATTTGGCCCTGGGTGAGCCACTTTCCTTGGTGCAGGAGTTGCCCCTCATTGACAACATGATAAATATGAAGCTTTTGTTGGCAAGTGCCCTTTACCTATGTGTCCATGATATGACCAATGGATGCATGTTCCATGCAGTTAGGGTTGATTTATATTGGTGTCAACTATTATTATTCTTTGAGGGGTCCAATAATGGTGGAAAGTATGGCCGAAGGAGGTCAACATTAAATATTGGGTGCAATCCAAGTAAGGGGGGAATGTTGAGCTCAAAATCATTGTCACCGAAATCCTTAGTGATGGTGTAAGGTCCATAGTGGAGTGGAAAAATATTTCAATGGGGTCTTGTAAGGTGTTCTTTCTGCAAGTGCAACCAAATTTTATCTCCCACCTAAAATTTGTGTGGCACATGGTGTTGATCATGTAATTTATTGTACTTGGCATTGAATTTATGCAAAATATATTGAAACTATTGGTGGATTTGTTCGATTCATTCAATGAACTAGGTGGCTTTGTCAGCTCCAATTTGAGAATGGGATGATCAACACCCATGTAGTGAAACATCCATGGGACCCAATGGTTGAAATCCCAACCCCACATGAAAGGGAATGTGGTCAGTGCAGCTATGTTTGGCTCTATTGTAACTGTGTTGAGCATAGGGAAGACTATCATCCCATGTGCGCAGATTCTTGGAATTGTACATGCATAAGATATGCACGATCATCCTATTTACAACCTTGTTTTGGCCATCTGTTTAAGGTTGGAAGGCAATGGATTTGGTGAGCTTGGTGTCCATCCGTGACTAGAGGCTCGACTAGAATGTACTAAGGAACCAAATTTACTGATATGAGATCATGGTGTGTGGTATCCAAAAATTTACCCACACTTGTGTTGGCGTAGAATTGATCAGACCAAGGTCCTTCTCAGGTTACCAACAAAAGGTATCGAAGTAGTCTAGAGCGCTATAATTTTCATCTTCCTTGAAGGGAAGAAGTCTCACCCGAAGGGCAACCAAGATGAGGAAGATATGGAAGGGTAAGAAAAATACTTAGACAAATTGATACGATCTCAGGATCACTGTTAGTACTGCCTAAGATAGATTAAACCAAGAACTGTCTAAACATTCCTAACCTAGATTAAAGAAAATAGAGTTTTGTTGCATTCATAAATAAGCTATATCCAATTAAGTATATTTTACATAAAGATAATACAGAGAAACATTGAATATAATATGAATCTAAACATACACAATAATTTCAAAATTCGGGTCTCTCTTTGTATTAGCATCATATGGTTTTTCTCATTTACACGATTCGACTAAGTTACAAAAGTAGCTCATTCATGCCAAAGCTAACATAAAAAATCTACACTAATGAGAGACAAAGTTATCTCAGACCCTTTCTCTTTCAATCATTACAACTGGACATGACTATGTTACAACCTCGGTCTGGTTCCAAACCCAGACTCTAGAACTCTAGCTAACATTTACCCAAAATGGAAAATAACAACATAGAACTTGAACAAATTCCCAAAACCATCTGAACCCTTTACAATAATATTCATCCCATATATATAATCCAATTGGGATCTTCGAGTTTGATACTTTGAATTGTTTCTTTTCTTGTTCTTGTTGTAACTTCTTTCTTTCAGGTTGGTGTTGCAATGTCCTTCCAACCATTTTCGGTTTATTTCTTCATTTCGTTGTCAAGATCCTCTGTAACTTGCACATCTTCTATAAAAAAAACAAAGGTACCAATAGGCTCCGACCACAATCCTTCACTTGCCCTCGAGTCAAATCCTTGGTTCTTCCATGGTCTCTGGATTGGACTGTATCTTTCTTTTGTCTTATGTATATGATTTGATTCCAGTTTCTTCTTGAGTTCTTTCCTTTTTTTCTTCTTCAAGTGAAGGGCCCAACTCTGAGACCAATTCTAGGGTTCTCTTCCTTACTCCTTGGAAATTGATGACTTTGTCCTGCCATTTTCTGGCAAGGAGTGAGGCTTCGGCCACAAACTGTTGAGTCAGGTCTCTAATGCATTCCTTAGACTTGTATGTGACCAGAGAGTTCCACTCTGAGTCAGATGTAGCATCTAGCTGATGCATCTGCAAATAGGTTGTTTGAACGATAGGTCTAAACTCCCGTAGCTCTTTCTTAGCTACTGAATGTTCTTCGTATAAGGCATTTAGCTCATTTTCTTCTTGTTGGATCTTGTCGAATTTTTCTTGTTGGTCTAGTGGATCTAGGGTGATGGAAACTTCTTCGTTGAGTGATTGGATCTTCATGCACAAGTCCTCTAGAGTTTGGTTGTGCCTTGAAATAATACCCATCCAGTCGCTAACTTCTCGAAAGATCTTTGTGCATTATGTAGTTTGTTTGTGGAAGGTTTATCTTGTGTTATTCCCTTCAAGCATGAATCTCTCCCTTTGCTATTGAATCTTCTGGGTTTGTTATTATGCTTCTTGTTGACTCTCCCGCAACTGGGCTTCAAGGTTCTCTATGCAAATGGCCAGCTCCAACCATGCTACCTAGAGTAGTTGAATATGTTGCATAGGCTTGCATGCTACACTAGATTCGGGAAAGTGTGATGTTGTCCTTTAAATCATTGGTCAGGCTACTGCAATCTTTTACTAGACCTTTTCCACTTTTTCCTCTTCCTAGATATTTGTGTACTCCTCCGTCTCACGTGCTTGCATGAGGAGTACTTCCTCCTTAAAAAACTATTCTTCTCATTTAGATTGCTAGAGCCTCTATTCCAGTTGATCAGTTGAGGCTATGATAATCCCTACTAGTTGTGTTGTCGGTCATTGAGTGAGGTGACGAGAAGAGGTAGTGGCCTCGCTGGGTACTCGGATCTGCAGTGAGATTTCATTGGTCGTTTTGTGTTTTGAAGGTGTCTCCACCTCTTCCTCCTCTATAGACGGACCTTGTAGATTTTGTGCAAGTCTCATTCTCACTATTTATGGAAGGAATGAGAGCATATTTATTTTCACGAGGTAGAGTTGCACCAGCTTTGTGCACTATTGTGGGTTATGGAGTACTAGCTCCAGTTTCTCTTGCAACGATGTTTCACTCTATCATGATGTAGTTTCAGATTCCTTATGATCCTCTTGTAATTGTTCCTCTTTCTCAAACATGATTTTTGTGGTTCCTATTCTATGGATGACATTCTCAACATTAACTATTGAGAGAGGGCATTGAGTGCTTGGGGCTTGCGGTATTGGTACAATTTGACTCTCTATTGAAGGAAGAGTGTCCTGAATAGGTACAAATGGAACAAGTGACTAGCTCAAGACTTCATGGGTCAGACCATTGATTTATGGTACATGCTCGGGTAGGTCAAAGGGATCCAACTGCATGGGATTAAGTACATTGGTTTGTGTCTGGATGGCCATTTCTTGTGGTGGCAATGGGGGTTGTGGGGGTGATGGGGGATGTAGTGGTATTTGGTTCGGGGTCATCCTAGATGTCAATCATTGTTTGGTTCGCTTAAGTGGCTTCTCGAGTACGAGATATGGTCGATGAGATTGGCTAAGGATTCAAAATATTCACTGGGAAGATCCTTGTCCTGGGTTTCTTAACTAAAGGATATCGAATGAAAGAATCATTGAGGATGTCATTGCCATATTTACCTGACAGGACAACTTGATCTAGATTTTGGGGAAACATGGGCAACGTCCTCTTCCTTCATTCCATAGGTTGTGTCTTGTCTTCTGAGTCTGAGTCTGTATGCATCGGGACATTTTTCTCTTTCTCCTCTGGGACAGAGCTCAACCCTACTCCTGATTCCTTCCCCTTTTTCTTCAGGATATCTACAGGTAAGAGGTAGTGCATTCCAGACTTGCATGGGTTTCATTTCACTTCTAGCCATGACATGACTTCCTTTTCAAAGGCTTCCTCGTCTAGATAGAACGAAAACATCCATGAGTGTAAGTCTTCAGCTTTGACATGCCTGGGGTAAAAAAATGTGTGGTGGTGATTCAACCCAAATGCAATGTTCTTCTTGTTCAGGTTGAGCAACTCTTTTTGTATGCCAACCTCGGAGTTGCATATAATATTCAGTTGTACCACTTCATGAACCCTATATTATTAAACACTGTGTTCTCTGAGTCCGACCTTGAGTGCCAAGGCTCAAACATATTTGCTAAGTGACCCTTATCCGTAGGTGATAGTGGTCTTCCAAAGGATGGAACCCACTTCATCATAGCGAATGCAATGAGAAAGTATCCATAGGTGAAGGTTCCTCCATTCTCTTGATCTTTCTCACATGCTACTAGGAATTCTTCCAACAAATATCTACACCAACTAAATATTGCTCAATTGGCACAAAAATCCTCAACTGATAGGAAATCCACCATGCAATCACCCTTGTAATAGGATTGCATCACCTTGCTATCAATCACACAACAGGTTGTCTTGACCATCTCTGGTAAAAAGGGGTCAATATTGGCTGTGCATCCCCCTCTATGTGTATGAAATATTCCATACAAAATGGGTTCTCCCTTTTTCTTCCCATGCTTATTGGGGCCTTGAAACCCTTCCGATACATCCTCTCCTTTGAGGGATAGCCCCGTGATTTTATGGATATCCTATGCATGAATCAGATATCGTTTATTGAGCCATAAGATCCTGTCATGCACCCAACTGATGAGGAACTTGGTATACCGCACAAACTCACTAGTAGTGCCGAAAACTGACAAGTCTCAGAGATTCATAATGATGGAGTTGAAGAGGTTGATAAACTTTTGCTTCGACACGAACTGTATCCCTCCCATTCCATGTGGATCCAAATCCTAGAATACATTAATGTTCATCTATGGGAACAATACCTTCTCTGCCAGGTCAAGGTCGAGGAGCTTCAGTTGCTCGACCTTTCCTTTGATTTCACCCACGATCTCAACTCGAGGATCACACGACTCATCTCAAACTACTTCTTTGGATATTGAACTCCAACTTCCTATAGCTCTCGGCATCATTTCTATGGACTGCTAAAAGACTTATACCAACTCTACTGGGCTTTGGGGTCATGACTGAGCGTACAAAATAGAAAACAATAAGTCTTATGTTGAGTTCGCATAGCCTTGTAATCAGGCCAAATGGCAGGTTATGTCATTAATCTAAGGCCACTCATGATTAATCCTATAGACACAACCTCAAGATGTGTTTTCTTATGGGACTATTAATGAGGTAAATCAATCGGGTGATTCTGGATTTTACTGAAAAATTTGATAGGGACGTGGTCGACCTCAGACCTTACCATTTGAATGGTTGAGAATCACAATGTGAATAACGATGGAATACTCATGTATCATGGCTTTATGGCTTAAAAAAAGTTAAGATGGGTTACTGTAGTGATCATAAAGACTATGACTGGACAGGGTGTGTGTGGCACATGGACTAAGATTTAGTTTGGATTCTCTCTCCCTCTGACCACAATGGGGTCCCCATCATATTTAATGACTACATTTAATGTACTCATGGCTCTTATGATATTGTTTTGTAGAGTAATCATTTATGCACCAAAGTGATGCTTATACTCAAAGAAAAACGAAATACATGTCGCGATGCAACAATGCACACTCCGACTTTATTTACCAGAATTTAAAGAAATTACAAAAATTCAAATATAAGTACATCCTTTGGACTGGAGCAATAGTCCTTTAGCTCATTCCTGAGAATTATATGGTTTCATGCAAGTGTCATTCACTAATCTTGGCTAAATTATACCATCCAGTTGCGCTAGTCTGACTGCGCTAGAGTGTCAGATCTCCACAACTATAAATGGGCCCAACCAATTCATGCACAAATTTCCTAGATATTTCTGGTATTGATTGTCATAAAGTAGGAAATTATCTCCTTGTGCAAATGTTTTGTCCTTAATATTCCTATCGTGCGAGGCCTTCTGCCTAGATTTCTCAACTGTTTGATGAAATTTTCCTAAAAACCCGGTCTCATCGAGTTCCTACAACTCTGTAACCCTCTGCGCAACTAATTCATCCTCTGACATATGTGTGACCTATGCGATGTAGAGACTAGGGGTAATGAATTCTTTAGGTACCACAACTTCTTTCCGATAGACTAGATGAAATGGAGTATACTTGTGAAATTTCTTTGTAGTCATCCTATATGCCCACAAAACTGCTAGGATTTTGTCATCCCAATATTCCCTGTTTGCACAACAAAACTTCGTCAAACCTCTTTCGATAATCTTGTTAAATGCCTCCACTATTCCAATGGCTTGTGGATGGTAGGAGTTTATTTTATGATGCTGGATTAGGAACTATGTCGTAAGCTTTGATATTGTACTACTGATAAAATGACCACCTTGATCACTATTTATAGTCCTAGGACATCCAAACCGAGTGATAATGTTTTCAAAGATAAACCTGGAAGTGGTATCGGTCGAACAATTTGAACAGATGTTACCTCAGCCCATTGTGTCAGGTAATCAGTTGCGGTGATAATATACCTGGCCTTTAAGTGCTTAGTTTTGGGGTTGATAAGTCTAATAAAATCAACCACCCATTTCTCAAATGCTTGCAGATCTTGAACTGGTTGAAGAGTAAATTTGTCTCTTCATGATGGTTTACCTACTCTCTAGAAAACATCGCAAGATATAGTATACTCCTTCGCATCTTTGAAGAGTGTGGCCCACCATAATACAACTTGGAGGAATTTTTGCATAGTGGCCTTTCCTCCAACATGGCCTCTCGCAACTCCACTATGGCACTCCCACAGGATGTCTTGTCTTTCATGGTCCAAAACGCACCTCCTGAGGATACTGTCTAGGACCAACTTATACAATTTCCCTGCGATCAATTGATCGTTCGTTTCTCAAACCACCATATAGCATTTTTTATTTGCAGAGTACATTTCTGGGTAGGCCCCTATACTCAGGAAAACTATTATGTCTTTCAGGTATTCTTGTACGACCTCAACTTGAAACAGGTCTGCATCTAAGAGCTTATCATCGATTTCTCCACCACTCTCCCCTGACTCCAATCTGGACAAGTTATCGGGACCCAAGTTTCATCTTCCAAGTTTGATTATCACCTCAAATGAAAATTATTGAAAGAGTAACAACCATCGACAAATTCTTCCTTCCAAGACACTTGTTAACTAGATATTTTAATGTAGAATGATTAGTAAACAATTAAAAATGAGAGCCTAGCAAGTAGTGTATAAACTTTTGTAGAGCATAATTCATAGCCAAACCCTCCCTTTCTGTGGTTATATAGTTTCGTTCAACTTGCGATAGCTTCCTTCTAGAAAACTAAATGGGATGATCTGTATTTCCATCTCCTGGTTGTGTTAAGATGGCTCCTAGGGAAATACCTGATGCATCCATGTGCACATGAAATTCATTTTCCCAATTTGGAAATATAAAAATAGGTGTTGTTCTGAGCTTTTCCTTTAGGATGTCAAATGCTCGATCACACTCTAGTGTTGACTAGAACAATTCAGACTTCTTTAGTAGATTTTCTAGGGGTGAAGTGATATTCACATACCTTTTGATGAACTTGTGATAGTACCCTATGTGCCCCAACATTGAGCGCAATTGTTTAGGGCTCGTAGGTGGTGGCATATTCAAAATGACCGCAACTTTAGATGGGTCTACCAACAGTCCTTCTCAGCATCCTATGTGGCCTAATATACTTCCATGTGGCACATAGAAGATACACATTCTAAGGTTTAAAGATATCTGTAGTTCCCTACACCGATCAAACATCAGTCGTAATAGCGCTACATGTTCTTTCAGCATACTGTACATTGTCCATTCATCCATATAAACTTCTATAAATTTGTGAATAAATTCTCGAATGTCTGCTATTACAATCTGGGAAAAATCTGTAGGGGCGTTCTTTAGACCAAAGTCCATCACATTATATGCAAATGACCCCCATTCTATTATGAATGTGGTATTATTTTTGTCTTCTTCAGTAATTATCACTTGGTGATACCCTAAAATCCATCCGTAAATGAGTAAGACTCTTTCCACGCAACCTGTTCTATCACCTCGTCAGTAAAAGGTGTGGGAAAAGGGTCATCCACATAAGTATAATTAAGGATTGTGTAGTCTACACATACCCTAATGTCCTTTGTACCTTTCTTTCTCTGGATGACTATGGGGCTAACCCACTCTACTTCTTCAAAAGGAAAAATAAGTCCAGCCTCAAGAATCTTGTCTATTTCCAGTCTATGACTTACAGGTTTTAATCCTAGTTTTAGTTCAATTTTCATCTCTCCCATAGCCCCTTTTATCCCTTTTATCTCTAAGAATGTCTTTGGGAATAAGTCCTCATACTCCTGCAACAAGCTATTTATTTCATGGCTAGTTTTTTCATCCCAATAATCTCCTACGACAACTATCTTGGGTTGCTGGGTAGTTCCTATGTTGACTTTTCACAAATTAAATGGATGGTTATAAGAGCTATCAATATGAATGGGCAATGTGTTCTAGATTTCTCTACTTCCTTCTATTTCCTTAATGGATAAATTTCTCAGTTCTTCTAAGTCATTAGGGTTTTCAAAATCCTTCTTGATTTTATAGCATTCTATGGGTGTCTTGTCCATGTCTAAGTAAATCTTAGATTGAATCACTTGACTATGATTGGCACATACCACTGGGTTTGATTTCTGTTTACAAACATTGATAAAAATCATTTCTTTAATTCTTTGCAGGACTATCTTAAGCTCAAGGTACTTACTTGTAAAAGAGAAGTCCTTGTAGAATTGGTCTGCTAAAGTTTTCCAACTGCTAGTCTGCCTTCTAGTCTCTTCATGAATGTACCAGGATTTTGGGATTAGACCTAACAAATGGGGAAATACTTGAACCCACAAGTGAGATGTTACTTCTGAAACTTGCCACTATATTACACATTGTTCAATATGTATTTTAGGATCAGATTGTCCATTGAACAGTTGCACAACTTTAAAATCCATCTGTATCTCTGATTTTAGTTGCTCCTTATATTGAAATCTACATTGGATAACATGCTTTGCATCCTCCCAGTTCCTAATTTTTTCTTTGTGACTATCCCACAACTTGACAGGGGTGTCTTGTAGGGCTAAGTCCAGAACTAATATCCTTTGATCTTCTACTATCTTTTCTTCCATGCTAACTAGAAAATTGCCAAGGTCTGAGGTACCATTGTATGTCGGATGTTCTCTGACCTCAGTTCCAACCCATCTCGTTGTGCTGATAGTTGCGCATCATCTTGAAAATATTTCATATGCACCATGTTTCCAACTATCAAATGCTAGTTCTGAGTCTCCATCCCCTGATTGTATGCTCCTCCAACTTATTGATCCATCGAAAGTAGGATTGATGTAGTCTACTCTCGTTCCTTATGTTACGGCATATAACTGATCTAGATCCTCTCCTTCCATATTGTTCTCCGTTGACTTGGTGTATCAAGGACCTATATATGGATCCAAGGGCTAAACTAATTTTATTCCTTCTACTTCAATTGTCATAGTATCCCTCTTTAGGTCAATAAAAACATAGTTATCATAATCCCAATCAATACCAAGTAGTGCAGGATAAGAGTCCTTATCCCCCATGATTTCGATCACCTCAAAATCAACTACAGTCTTTACTCCTCCAACATCTATCTCCACATTCTCCAACCTTCCTATTGGAAAAATACAATATTGATTCGCCATTCTCAATTGGATTGGGGAATATGTCAATTGGGGTTTCCCTAAATATTCTCAAGTCTTTTTAGGAAATATGTTAACATAAGATCCCATATCTAACATAACATCCTTAATCTCAAACTCATCTAGTTGAGCTTCTAGTATAAACTCTTTGCAGAATGGGACCCTAACCATTCCATACACCAGCTGTGTATCATGGCACAAATCCTCCCATGGGTCCTAGTGAGGCTCCCATCAGATTGTGAGGAGGTCCCATTCCCTTCATTAATGGAAATTCATTATCCATATGCTCCTCTGTGTATCATCTGATACACTATACTTAAGTTAGTCCTGGTTTGGGTATCGTCAATTATTGAATATTCTTTGTCAGTTTCAATATTTGTCCTTGTAGTTTCACCACATGTACATCCGATGGGGGTATGGTCACCCTTAGGCTCCCTGGATATCCTGCCATGGATTCAATCTTCATTGATTGTTCCAAGGCATCTGTTAAGGTGGCTATCTGTTGTTGTGTTAATGAAATTCGTTTCAGAGGTATCAATCCATGGATATACCCCTCTCCCTGGTGATCTTCATGAATTGGATGTGCTAGCCTCCCAATAGCATCCTTAAACTTTGGAATATATTCCCAATTCGATTCACCTTCCCTTTGTTGAATTTCATGCAACTTAGATAAAGCTTGTTGTTCTGACTGAGGTAGCTTAAACTCTGCTATGAATTTTATCCAAACTTGGCCAAGTGTGAACGCCTGTCCTTGTGCTCTTGGCTCAATAGCCTTCATGTACCATTTGAGAGCACAACCTCTCAAGGCAGTCTGAAATTCAACTAGTTTATTTACATCTAGAGTTGCTCTGGTCCTCCAAATTACTTCACACATAAACCAATGCTTCTCAACATCCTCGTCTCCTTTACCCCAAAATTTTGGGTATCATGTGATAGAGCCTCCTGAGTTTCTATCCATTGTTGATCTTGCTGCTCCTATAAAATTAAACCCTAACGGTCCTAGTTGCGATATACCAAGGGATCCCAATATCCTCCTAGTATTTGTGCTCATCGGCTATGACTGACTAACTAACTGAATTGAAATAGGAATAACATAATAAGGTAGTATAAAATTTACCATTGGTATAGAAGACACTTGGGGGACGGGTGATTCAGGGTTGGTTCCACTAGCTTCTTGGTGGGTTTCTTTGATCTGGGGGGTCTCGTTCTCATTCTTTGGAGCGGTCTCTTCAGTTAGATTCCCGATCTTTCCTAGAATCGGGGCTTAGTCTTCTCTTTCTTCTACAAGATCCATGTCAAATTGATATTCCTTTTCTTCTACACATTATTCTTCTTGTCCACCCTCTTGGGGACTTCCTTCTCTATGTGTTTCTCTCTCATTTAGTCTTTGACTCACCAGTCTTCCCAGTCTTCTCATCTTCCTCAACTCTTCCTTCTTTCCTTCATTGACTTCTCCTAGTCCGATTTATTTCATCAACACCTTAGACTACTTTATTTATTTCTTTATCTTACTACACCACCACTTCTCAACTATGGCGGCTCATTATCTTACCGCACCACCACTTTTCAAGGATCACTCATTCCTTGAATTCATTTCTTTCCGCTCCCACATTTTTCAAAGAAGCCTCTCCCCTTTCTCATGCTATGATCCCACCCCAAAGTCACCCCACCCCAAGCGTGGGTGTTTAGGTTGTCATATCAATAAAGGAGATAATCAACATCCCCTCCTCCATCAAGAATACCATAATCCACAGGGGAATTTCTCTCAATAGTCTTTCCCTTGCGTATTTCTTGAAATCCTCTTCCGCCCTTGAAAAGGAATGGTGGTTCTCAACTGCAAACTCAATAATGTATCCTTCCATAGTTGTACTGACCCAGAAATCAATTTCTCACATGATCGAGCGATCCGGCCGATGAAGCGCTGCAATCTTTTCTATATCCAAAGTATAGGTCTTCTTGACTCGTTCTTGGAATTCTAGAGCTTCTTGGAGCCTATCTATCCAATGGAATAGTTCTTCCAGAAATTTAACCTAGAATATCTCATATTGGTCACTTGATATTTTTGAGTAAAAGACAACCTATCTTGTATCTTTCACATATTTCTATCGCAACTTTGCTTATTTCTAGATGAAAGCGTCGCAATTTCTCTCCCACCACTGGTGAATATCAGATCAATGGATATATGGAATCATTCTCCCTACAAGTTCCCTTATGAACAAGGCCTCGACAACGAAACCATTTTGTTGGCGCAAAATTGATCAGACTAGGGTCCTTCTCAGGTTACCAACAAAAGGTACTGAAGTAGTGTAAAGCGCTGGAATTTTCATCTTCCTTGAAGGGAAGAAGTCTCACTCGAAGAGAAAAAAACATGAGGAAGATAGGGAAGGGTAAGAATAATACTTAGACAAATTGATATGATATCAAGATTGTTGTTAGTCCAAAGAAAGATAGATTAAACCTGGAACTGTATGAACATTCCTAACCTAGATTAAAGAAAACTAAGTGGCATTGCATTCATAAAGAAGCTATATCCAATTAAGTGCATCTGACATAAATATAATACAAATAAACATTCAAGATAAATTAAAGCTAAACAGACACAATAATTTCAAAATTTGGGTCTCTCTTTGTATCAGAATCATATGGTTCTTCTCATTTATATGATTCGACGAATTTACAAACACAGCTCGGTCATTCCAAAGCTAACAAAAAAAATCTACACTACTAAGAGACAAGGTTATCCCAGACCCTTTCTCTTTCAATCAATACAACAAGAAATGTCTATGTTACATTCTTAGTCTAGTTTTGAACCCAGACTCTAGAACTCTAGCTAACATTTACCCAAAATGGACAATAACAATATAGAAATCGAACCAATTCCAACAACCATCTGAACCCTTTACAATCATAATAATTCCATATATATAAGCTAATTGGGATCTTTGGGTTTGAGACTTCGAATGCTTTCTTTTGTTGTTCTTGTTGTAACTTCTTTCTTTCAGGCTGGTGTTGTGCTTTCCTTCCAACTATTTTCAGTTTCTTTCTTCATTTTGTTGTCCAGATCCTCTGTAACTTGTGAAAATTCTATCAAAAAAACAAAGGGCCCAACAACTCGTTTGAAGAATATCTTGGTAGTGGCCTCTGCTGTGATGCTCTTCTTGCAGGCGGCTAGAATCACCATCTTGGGAAATCGATCAACAACCACAAAAACACAGTCATTTCCCTGCTGGCTTGAAGGAAGGCCTAACATGTTGTCCATAGAGATGGATTCCCAGGGCCTGGTGGGAGTAGGAAGAGGCATGTGCATGCATTGTTTCTTAGTGGTTGGTTTGGAAATGGAACAGGCCATGCAGGACCTGATATACTTGATGACATCCTATCGAATTTTGGGCCAAAAAAAATGGTTTTGCAACACTACCACTATATTTTCTACACCGAAGTGTCATGCCACCCAATTGTAGTGATATTCCGAAATCTTCTTCACTTGCTCACTTGATGGGATGAAAATATGGCCTAGATGGCACAATAGACCATGATCGTGAGGATGGGAATCAATGAGATGTGTTCTTGTTCTCAACATATGGTAGGTAGTGGCGAAGTCAAGATCACTCTCCTAGAGTTGGGGCCATCCATAGGTCTCTTGTTCGCAGGAGTATAACACACTAGTTACTGTTGTCACTGGAGGTCAACTAAGGAAGTCAACGACGTGGTTGGTGATCCCTGTCTTATACTTTATGTGTCGATATGAAACTGTTGCAAGTATGTGAACCACTTATGATGGTGGTCATTCTTGAATTTTCCTTATGTCTGCATGAACTACAAAGGCTTATGATCAATATGGATGACTATCTCCTTCCTAAGAATGTAATGCCTCCACTTGTGACAGGATTGTACAATGGAGTACATTTATTTATCATAAGTGGGGTACCTACAAATTGTATATAATAGTGTCTCACTATGATAATATATGAGGTGTCTATGTTGAGTGAGAACTACACCCACAACATATTTTGAAGCATCTATCTCAATCTCAAAAGTATGTTGTAGGTTAGGTAATGAGAGCACCAGGGTTGAGCACAAGCATTTCTTTAAATCATTTAATTCTTTTTGTTGTCACTAACCCCACAAAAAAATTTCCTTTCCACCACCCCTAGTCACTTGACTAAGGGCCCATGCAATATGGGAGAATCCAAATATGAACCTGAGATAGAAATTTGAAAGGCCTAAGAAGCTCCGAAGCTCAGGGAGTGTGGTTGGGGTTGGCCAGTCATGAATGACCTGGATCTTGTTTGGATAAACATGCACCCCATGTTCATCAACAATATACCCTAGGTATTAGATGATACTCATGTCGAAGGATAATTTTTCCAAAATTTTATATAGCTTGTGTTGTCACAGAGTGTGCAAAACACGGTGAATGTGATGCAAGTTTTCTACCCAACCTTTATTGAAGATGAGCATGTCATCGAAATACACCACCAAAAAATAATTGGTGAAAGGATGCAATATATCATCCATCATCTTCATGAAATTTGTTGGGGAATTTCTTAAGCCAAAGAGCATGATAGTGCAGATGTACCCCACTCGGTGAGGAGAAGACGTATTTGTATTAGTTGATGACCTTATCCACTTTCCTTTGTTTCATGGAGAGACCTATCGTGAAGGCCATGGATGTGGTTGCAACCTTCCACTCACATTGAGTGAGACTCACGAAGAAGACAAACTTGTTGGTCTAAGAGATGACCTTCCTGCATTTCTTGGAATAAATCAAGGAAGTGATAGTAGGTGGGACTACCTCGGGTATCCTATACAATTTCCTGTCAAATGTAATAATAACACTACGAGGCCTAGACTTATATACATAATGAAATTTCCATAAATAAGGTTGGCCAAAAATAAAATCACAAACTTCAACGGGGGAGACATTATACAATACCTCATATTTGAAGGGCTTGATGTTGTAGGGAAGGCGACACTATTGTCTGATGAGGAGATCGCTCCCTTGGCAGAGCCATCCAAAAGTGTACAAGTGTGCATGCGGTGTTTTCGACAGAGCCAACTGCTTGATGATATCTGCTGACATGAGGTTCTTTTGGATTACACTATCAATGATGAATTGCAATAGAGTACCCTTCACCCACATCTCTAAATGAAAGAGGTTATCACCTTCCTTTGGTTCATCAGGTTCACTGGTTTGGATCTTGGTTGTAGACATGATGGCACGGGGTTCTGCATCAATAATCCATCTCCCTTTTTCTAGTTATGAATTAGAGTCGAAACCCACATATGATTCACAGGATTTCACCTCGACCACCAATGACTGCTTTGAACAACATTCAATAATGTTATGCTAGGGGCTCTTATGGAACTTACACCACTTCAAAGTGTCTTTATTTGTATTCCCAATGCCCTTCTTTGTTTGTAGGTTAGATTAGTTTTCCTGAGACTATCCATCCTTGCACTATCCTTTATTATATAGATTGGGGTTTCCTTTTCCATGCTTCTGCTGTGAGGGGTTCACAAACCCAAACTGTTGCGTCTTTTGTTTAATATTTTGCTTGATTTTGAAAATATATCGATAGGTCGTGCCCAAGGATGAGATGTACAAAAAATCCTTTTTTGTCTGGATTTATCTATACCGACTGCCCCGATACTTGAGCACCAAATTTCACTTAGAGTATTTAATACCCAACTTGGTGTGCAAGGTATGGAATAAATTGGTGAGCTTCGACACTTTTGGTCTCTTTCCTACCACAGTGTGGTCCATCTTGTATATAAGTAATCATAACTTCCAGCAGGGTAGTATTGTTCCTTAACAACATCCCTAAAATAACCCCATGTGGGTGAGACTACAAATAATGTAGATTCTTTTGTTGCCTTTTGCTCACAGAAAGTCTCTCAACAAAGTTATCGACTTAATGAGAACTGTGACCTCAAAATGAGAAATCAGGCGCAAAAAACCCATATTTTTGCATAAAAAACATCAAAATCAACCCCCAAATAAAAAAAGTGGTGCTACCAGTAGCACCATTTTTTTAAACTAGGTCAAAATTACAACATTTTTCAAACATGGCCTTCAAAACTTAGAGAGTAGCTTAGAAAAACCTTAAAATTAGCACCTAAAAAAATTATTTTTTTGAATTATTGTTTTTTGTCAAAATGTTAAAATTTTAGATAATTTGAAATCATATTTTTAGCACTTGGTACCATTCAAACCAAAACCTCAAAATCAACCATCAAATTGAAAAGTACTACTACCGGTAGCACCCATTCTAAAATTGGGGTATGAAAATGACACATTTTTATAAAGTTGTAAAAGAACTCATCATTACTGTAAACAAAATGATAAAATAAACTCGTAAATGTTTACTTTTTAAATCTTATTATCACTCAAAGCACAAGGTAATACATAATACCATGAAAATATCACAATATACTTTAAAACTTCAACGTCACTTTTCAATTTTTTTTTTACTTTTAATAAAAAATAGCAAATACAAGTTACATTGAATGAAACATAAATTGTTTCTTAAAAGTATTGTTATATTGTCCATATTCAAAACATATGAGCTAATAAATTTTATTATACTATCCATAATCAAAACATATAATTCATAAAACATAAAAAACGATTCATAACTTCATGTAAAATCATATGTAAGTTCAATGCTCATTTCTAGTTACCATACAAAGATCATATGAATCAAAAATACATAAAATGTTTCATACACTTATCTAGATTGACTTGTGGTTTTTGAAATACCATCAGAGTCTACATTTCCTTCAGATTAATGATTGGATTAAGATTTAGATGATCCATACTCTTCTCTATTTTTGATGAATGCTCCATCTGAGTCTACATGCATGCCCAGCATTTCATATGTCAAATTCCTTTTAGATCTACGAGTAGGTTCAATAGACTGCCATATTGTATTTATTTCTTATGGAAGCAACCTATTGATAATCTCTATTATCTTGGAGTGAAGAGTTCCTATCTTTGTCAAATTAAATTCATAAACAAGTATGCCAACATCATCTAATTTTAAGATGTCAGTGCAATGATGGGTTGTATTTTGACCCTTTCTTTTTTACTTTCTATTGACATGTTTTTCAACCACAATATTTGGCTTGTACACACCATTGAATGGGTGTGTACTTGTTGCATACCAATGCACTTCAATTGCAATAACATCATCATTTTCTTTCTCAATCTTTATAACCTTTACAATCAAGAATGAATAACCATGTGCATATTCAGTCACTAAAATTGCAATCATGTTACCCTCCTTAATATCTTTTACTGAACCCATGTAAGCGTCTTCCATGGATTCACGTTGTGCACGTGACCTTCACAAACCAATAAACAATTATCTTTACTCTTCTTGTGTAAACTCAATATCACCTTGAGATTCTTGTTGAACTTCAACAATGTTTGTTTCTTCAGATTCATTTGGTATATTTTGTGGCCAATCAAATGGAGTCTTCAACATTGTATCTTCATTTGTTGAGCTTTAAATTATGTCACTTTGACTATTGATAAAATACTCCCACTAAACAAAATCAACAGTATCAAATTACTCATATGTATCCTTAATGGACTTTTTAATTTCTTTCAAGCATTCATGATAATGTACATCTCTATTACACCTCCATGCATTATGGATTTCAACAAATGATTGTAAAAATAATAATTTTAAAGAAAACATTGGATGATCTGGAATGAACTTACCTAATGAAGGCCCGCATTCTGTAGTAGTTGAATATTGTTTTCCCCACATAAGTGTTTTCTCGTCAATTTTTTTGAAACAAAATTGATGTTGGAAGTTAATGTCATTAATATGATCAATACATTTTTATTCACAATGAGATCCTTGAATAAATCTTTGCATGTCAACAATTTCTTCTAATATATGAAAAATCAGGCTCCCGAATGTATTAATGATGGTAGGCTTCCAACATTTTTCCTCTTCAATGTGTTGGATTACTGAGAGGGGGGTGAATTAGTAATAGAGCAATTTAATCCTTTTTCACCATAAAATGGAAGTGATATATCAATCTAGCATTATCATCCAATAGTTGCAGATTAAATAAACAATAAAAAAATGAGAAATCACACACATACAATGTACACCAGTGATTTACGTGGAAACCCAAAGCGGGAGAAAACCACAGAATGTTTTTTATTATATTTAATTAATAATTACATTCATTGGAAGCACCAAATTCCTTTGTTTTCCATTTGAAATTGGAAGGATTCTCCAACCCCTAATTTCTCAAGTTAAAACTTTAGGGAAACTCCAACTCCCCAATTCTCTGGCTACAACTAGAAGGAGGCTACAACCCCTTATGTTCTCCGGCTACAACCAAAAGGTCTCTACAACCACATGTTATTACCCCATCCAACCCCCCAGATGTATAAGTAGAATGACATAACCACTGTCACACTATCACTGTGAGATATACTGCTGTAAACTTGTACCAATCAACCTACACCAAACAACATGTACCAACAAACTGAACCATGAATCAGCCATGCGTCAATCTGTAATCAACCTGTACCATAAACAAGTGCATCAACCATGCATCAACCTATACCAAACAACCTATAATCACCTTGTACCATAAACAAGTACATCAACCATGCACCAACCTATACCTCAACCTGTACCATGAACAAGTGCATCAACCATGCACCAAACTTGTATGAATAACCTGTCACAACTACATGTCCAAAAAACCTATCACAACAACCTATCTCATCAATCTTATCAACCAAATCATATATACTCACCAAGATCAATTACCAAGACAAATCTCAAAGATGTGCATTAACCAAGCATAACACAACAACTCTTAATCATCACCAAGATCAATATGTGCTTCTAATAATATACCAATACAATTATGCTACCTCATCCATAAACCATGT